>JASKGM010073117.1:0-15744 GCA_034509205.1 Ceratonia siliqua
ATTATCATGTTAGAATCCTTTATAATTTTAAAAAAATTATTATTTAAATTTATTCGAAACGTTTCTTAAAAAATCATTCGTTTCCACGAAATTTTCGAAATGTTTCCGTTTCCTGAATAGTCGAAACAGTACCTCAAAATAAAATTTAATACATTGCCCATAAACTTAAATGGTTGGGTTTGGCTGGGTCATAATATAATTGAGTTGGGGTGGTTAAATGGTTTTGGGCCATAGTTGTCGCCTCTTGTTCCATCAGAAGTCTACTTATTGATGTACTTCATGGATTCAAAATGTTGTTTTGACTTATGACCTTTAATATTAAGTCTTTAATATTTTTATATAATATTTATTGTTTTTTCCCTTTTTTTCAAGCCTGACATGTTGCAAGCAGACAATGAAGGAATTTATGAGGACATCAACAAATTGGAGGAGAATTACCAAGGACAGGTACTGATTGATGCCGAAGTTGTATTGTACTAACTGTCCAAATCTTTCTTTTCCATTATTGTGAATTGTTATGTAATTTTTCACAAATATTTATATATTACCTTCTTAGTTTATGTAAATACGTGGACTGTGTAAAACTTGAGACAAATTTGATTTATAAACATCATTCAATGAAGTTAATTTTGGTCTTACGCAACTCACTATAAGATTTGTTTTATTATTATTTTTCATTTTTTTATACCTTAGACTTCCAAGAAGAAGGGCTTGCTAGATGTATTGTTGAAGTCGGCCTCAGTGACAAAAGAAATTCAAGAGAAGTAATTGTACTGCCATTGATATCCTGATTATTTACTTCAACTTTTTGTGCCTCATTGTTCTGAAAGGAAACGTACTCTTTTGTTTAACAGGGATTTTGAACAACGTGCTTTAGACAAACTTGTTCTGATGGCATATGAGAAGTACATGGTAATCTTGTTAACATTTAACCAATTTTTGTATATAATCTGCTTTTGGGTTCAGGAAGATATTTGCATGTTAACCCAGTCAACTGCCCCAAGAGACCAAGAGTTGTTTCACATAAGTTTACACTGAAGATCTATATATTAGACTAATGGGTTATGTGGTTTCAGAGTGAGGAAATAGTCTATATGATTGCCCAGGTATGAATGAGGAAAAAATAAAGGTTGAAAAAGAGACACGTCAAAGTGAACAGGGCCATATTATGAGTTGTGTGTGTACTGACTGTACCCGTAAATTGCAGCTGCTAGAAGTTGTTTCACATCTAGGGGCTGTTTGGTATATTGTTATCTGACATCCCTTGGTATCTTAGATACCATGGTATGAGATAGCAGGTATAAGATTGACATCTAAGATTCTTATATTTGGTATGACAATTGAAAATTGTCAAAAAAAAAAAAAATACAATTGGTATTCTATAAAAGTTATCAAAGCTAAAAGAGATCTCCATGATTTTTGTATGGTATAAGATACCTCTCAAAATAATGTCATCCCATGACATCTTAATATTTTGGATGACACCAGGCATTTTAGATAACAGTATATCAAATGCAGGTGTCTTGGATGCCTGGTGTCATCCAAGATACTAGGATCAACATAACTGTGTACCAAACACCTCTGTAATATTGTGATATGAAGGTGATCTTAGTGCTTTTGTAAAAGTTATATAAACAGGAAAGAGTTTCTACAGGGCGAAAACCTTCAAATTGAAATAATTTATCTGAAACCAAAAACTGTCCCCTGATCTTCCTAATTATATAATTTGAAATAATTTAAATTGTCTTGGAAGAGGAGTTGAACCATCCATTGCCTAGTAGAAGCTTTCATATTCGGAAATGCTCTTTGTATCTTATAATTATGTCACATGGCAAAGTGAATTGAAAATAATTGATTGACAGGCTTGTTGCGGTCCTAGTCCTTCAGGTGCGAAAAGTTCAAGCAACAAAATGGCCAAGCAACCTTCCTTGGCATTTGTTAAACGAACATTGGAACGATGCCATCAATTTGAAGGTACAGGCAAGAGCTGCTTCAGCGAGCCTTTATTCAAGGATATGTTTCTTGCATCATCTTCCCAGCTTAGTATCGTTCGACAAGTAGATGGCATGGAGGGTGAATCCTCAAATCCATATGCTTCTTCCCTTTCTCTGGAAGTAAGAACAGGTGCTTATTCCTTACCTCTTGGGTTAAATGTTCTAAACTACTTTATGATTGTTCTATCTCAGCTATGTTCAATGTGACCATTTCAGTCAGCACTGTTAGATGGCTTTAGCTGTATTTGCCATCTTTTGCCATCTGTTTTGTTAAGTTTACTTGTTTATCCTTTTGCCCTTTCAGCTTCATTTTACTTGTTTGGCTTCTCCCTGCAGTTTCCATGGGTTCAAATCAGAGCCCTTCACAATTCAGTCAGAATGTGGATAACCATGATCTCAATTCATTTGATGTGCTTCCTACTATTAATAATTCATCTGAACAAACTATTGGGAAGGAAGATTTTTGGTCAAACAGGGTGAAGAAGAGGGAATTATCACTTGATGATGTTGGTGGTACTATAGGTAATTCAATCCCATCAGGCATCGGAAGTTCTCTATCAAGTAGTGCAAAAGGAAAGAGGAGTGATAGAGACCGAGATGGAAAGGGGCACAGCAGAGAGGTACTGTCCAGGAATGCCACCGCCAAACTGGGTAGGTCAGCATTATCTAGTGCTAAGGGAGAAAGGAAATCTAAATCAAAGCCTAAGCAGAAAGCAACTCAGCACTCTGTTTCTGTAAATGGCCTCCTTGGCAAGCTATCTCAGCAACCAAAATTGGCATTGCCTTCTGTTTCAAAGTCTAATGAGATGCCTACCAACAACAATGGCAAGAACAAGGATGAGTTTGCCTTGGGGGGATTGGATGACCCGGAGTCTATTGATTTGTCCAACCTGCAGCTACCTGGAATGGATGTACTTGGTGTTCCTGATGCTCTTGATGGCCAAGGTCAGGATCTTGGTTCATGGTTGAATATTGATGATGACGGATTACAAGATCATGACTTCATGGGTCTTGAAATTCCCATGGATGACCTTGCAGACTTGAATATGATGGTTTGAAGCTGCTTTCTTTGTACAGTCCTGTTTATTATACCAATGACAAAGGAAACAAAGTACTGTTAAGAAATTACTATAGGATGGTCTTATGACCATCCTGTCCACAATTAGGTTATATAGATTCTTTGTTAGACTTCCTCTCCAAGATGTTTATGAGTGACCTTTTCAGCTGCTTTGGGTTTTGTCAACTGTAAAGAGCTTTTTGTTGAAGGTACAAGTTAGTACTCCTAGTGATTATATCTTAGCAAACACTGTATTGTGGTTGTAGCTCTTACAAATTAGAGAGCAAGGCCCTATTGTACATACATTTAATATTTTTAATAAAATCATCTTTTTATTTGCTGACATGAGATATCGCTGGCCACTTTTTGTACGAGGTTGTCTCTATTCATCTCTCTCCTCCCCCTCCCAGATGGGTTTTACTTTTGTATTTTGGTTGGAGATATATTTTCTCACAAATGATGCAGTTCAAGTAGTTTACTGCAGTAGTTTCATTCAGGTGTTCATTCATCTATGAGGTTGTCAGGGCATAAATAATTACTAACATGTGAATGTAATCGTTGACTGTGTTTCCTCTGATTACCAGCATTGCTCTCTGCACTTTGTCCAGTTGCTGTCATCCTTCGAATACAAGAAAAGGATTTGGTTTTCTATCATCTATTGGGTTATCTGATGCCAGGTTTGTTAACTGCCACGCTCAGCAATTCTGAAGCATTCTTTTTTTTTTTTTTAAATGAAGTTTTCATAGTGAATCTGAGTTACACGTTTGACCTGATCTTGTAATAAATAAATAATGTTTAAAGGTAATGTCTGATTGCAGGAATTTTAATATCCTTCTAGTTGATTTTGACTTTAGTGATTCCTTAGTTGCTTCACCTATATGAAGCTTGCAGGGGCATCTCATGGAGCCATGTGAAGTTGCATGCAATTGTGACGGCAACAGTTGTGTCAATAGCATTGCTGTTATGAGAAATTAATCTGCGTTGGTTTTTTCTTCAGTAACATAATTAAACTGCAGTTCCTTTAGTTGAGGGAGGTAAGCTTGGCATCTTCGCTGGCCTTCCTGACCGTAGCTTTCTTTTGTTGTGTTCTGATCTATATGTCGTTGGAGAGACAGCGATAAGATTTTGCAGTAAAATTCCTGGGGACATATGAGGCTGAAATAATTTGGATTGCATCCTTGGATAACCAATAGCATGTAGCTCACATGATTATCTTTTTCAATTTCTGACGCCAGGATTTTGCTTTATACTGAGACTTGGATGTGAATTTTGTATTTCTTGTGTTTTAAAAATAATCTATATGCATGTAACTTTGAAGTTTTTACACTGAGTATTTGAGTAACAAGTTTAAAGGTTTCAGCTTAATTTCTTATATGAACTTGTGTTACAAATATTTTATTTTCAATTTTTGTCATGGTTCTGCTTCAAATGCAAGAATAACTTGGCTTGCATAATTGCATTGACATATAAATTTCAACGGTGGTGGATATGATATAATTGGTTATGTATTCATCTCTCATACAAACAAATCCTTATTGGTCTTACCTCATTCAGGGGATGCCTCCTGAGTATATGACTTATTTTTGTCTATCTTGATGTATAGTAGAATGCATGAAAAATAAATATAAAAGTTGATAAAAAATTTGAAAAGCACTGAAAGACAGAATAGACTGAGCTTTCTCTTCCATCTCAGCTGTAACTTTTGGGCGTGCACGTGAAGTGACATTGTGCTGATTGCCGTTTGGATTTTCCTTTTATTAAGTTGTAATTTTGATGTTGTGCCTATCGCGTTTGGACCACTGAATAGTAGGCTTCGCGTCTCGATCGGATGGCAGGAGGTTCCTGGATATCATATGAGCACCTCTGGCATGTTATGAGTATGTGGCGTACTATTTGAACCAATGCACGAGTTTCTGAACATTCCAATATATTGATGCTTACGAGAAGAGAGCTCAATTGAAGGCTTAGAATGTCAAAATGGACTGCCTGGCACGGCTTGGCCCTTCTCAAGTTACAAGAAAAATAGGCTAAGTTATTTTTTTATTGGGATTTTATTAAAAAGTCCTAGTTCGATCCTATAGAGTTTTAGGGCCTAAGCGGGTCCAAACGAGCATACTAAAAAATTAACAAAAAATGATAAAATTTATAAAAATTAACTACAAAAGTCAACAAAAATATATTTTAATTATTCAAAATAAGTATATATATAAAAAAATAAATTATTCATAATAAACAACAAGTACAAATTAAATAAATAATAATAATATTATAAAATTATTCTAACTCAACATTATAAATTAAAGGCAAAAATTTTCTTTTTGTCTCTTTGTACTCAGTTTCATTGTATTCCCTTATGTTTAGTTTATTTCATTTTAGTCTTTAATGTTTTAAAGTGCATCAACTTAATTTCATATGTGAATATCATTAGATGCACTAATAGAATTTACTGACATGGCAAGACATGTGAAATGGAAGGTAACACGTTGTCAAATGGGATTACACGTCACTTGGTGATGTGGGTAAGTGACATGGAATCACTATAACTCCTCCCTTTCTCTCTCCCTGTCTCTATTATCTTCTTCGCCATGGCAGATGATGAAGCATGCAACACAGGGCCATGTCTTGGACAGGGGGTGGGAAGGTATGTGCCAAAGAAGAAGAGAACAAACCAGGGGCGAAAATTGATATGAGAGGAAAGCAAACAAGTACTGGCTTGGAACAAAGTGTTGAACCAATAACATTTTCTCAGATAAAAATAATCAAAGAATGATGGAGAAAAACATATTCCTCTTAATGAACTGTATAATTCTGGTAGTTTGAAGTGGAAGTTACTTTTCTATTTTTAAAATGCGCAGGTTGATCAACTTCCTTTGAGAATGACTTTCTTATCAATATTCTTAATAATCAATAATGGAAGAATAATTTCTTGCTATTTGCTTGGAAGCTAAAACGTGCGTGCTTGAAAACTCTTCTGCATAAGATGGGGAAGGAACACCCAAAAGCAAAGAAATTCTTATAGTAAAAGATTTACGAAAAAAAAAGTTAAGTTTGAATCTGATTAACAGAATAAGCATTAAAGTTTGTCTCCTCCATTAATTGACGCTCTAAGGTACCCAAACAACGCAAAATTCAGAAGAACAGAATTATAGTTAGAATATGATAAAAATGATAAAATTATATAAATATTTTGGAGTCACCAGTCACCATATAACCCAATTGGCAGAACAAAAAGAAAATTGTACTGAAAAAATGACGAAATTTTGTTACCTTCGGATGATCAAGCTAATTGTGGACTACCAATGATTTGCCTATCGGTTTTGAGGAATTATGCATCTGAAACTGCAGGGTTTTCGTTTTGACTAAGATCATCGTCACCAACTGGAGCAGGGAGGTTAAGATCTATCAGATTCTCTGCAAACTGAGTTGCTGAACCAGTAACAAGTTCTCCAGTACTTGTTTGCTTTCCTTTTATATCAGTTTTTTCCATTGGTTTGTTCTTTGTTTGCTTCTTCCTCGGCACATACCCTCCCACTACCAGTCCAAGGCATAGCCCAGTGTTGCATGCTTCATCATCTTCCATTGGAGGGGGGAGAGAGAGAGAGAGTGATTCCACGCCACTTGTCCTGGTCACGTGTAATCCCATTTGACAGCTTGTCACCTCCCAATCAACTTGGCTACCATGCCAGCAAATTTTGTTGTCTTTAACGGTGTTCACTTATGGTACCAAGTTGGTACACTTCTAAAATATCAAGGATCAAAATGAAACAAACCAAACATAAGGGACAAAAAGAGGACTTTTGTTTAAATTAAAACATTTATCAAGCATTATCTTTAATCATGATATTTGAATATATTTTAGATGTTGCACAGATTTGTTCTTTTAGATCATCATCATCTTCATTTATCATCCAAAAAGAATGATATTTTTAATTTTGTAACACATTCATATGCTTTTTAGGATAAAAATTATTAAAAAAAAAATTTGGGTCAAAGGGCCAACCCTAGCATGAAGAGCTTAGGCTAAGCCCTTAGGGCTGGGCCTTGTGAATAAAGGTCCTAACCCTACTTGATCCCTACAAAAACAGGCTAACCTACTGGGCCAACCTCAAAATTAACAGTGTTATTAGCAACTAAAATTTACCCACTGTAATGGGGCAGGAAACTAGTTTAGCCAATTAAGCCCAAATAGAAAACTACACATTTAAGCCACTAGGTAGATTTAAGTTTTGTTTTTCATATCATCGTTAGAAAAAAATGGAAAAATTATTGTTTGGTGCTATGAGTATCAAATTCATAAATGGTGTTATATATAGTTTACATTTTTTTCTTTTGTATTTTATAAAATTGGTTGTTTTATTATAAAAAGTGTTTATTATTTTCTGGTTATAACATAATAATTACTTTTTATAACTGAATAATCACATTTTATGAAGAGCAAAAAAGAAAAAAAAAAGTGTGAGCTGGGCATGACACCATTTGGGAATTTAGTGCCTATGAGGAACCAAGGCAGAATTTAGTGACCCAATAGGCAACAAATAATAATTGTCCAAAGAAAAAATGAACTGCAAGAATAAAAATTGAAATTTTTATAATAAGCTTTTTATGTTACTATTTATTTGACATAATCAATTTATTTTTGTTCAAATTTTGAATTGAACAATCATTGTAATTATTCAATTCGGTACTAGTTGATATTGTTAGATTATTTAATTCAAGAAGGCCTACCATGGAATCCTCAACAATGGCAAGTTGACATACATAGGATTTAAAGATGGAGGCAATGACCAAGGTAGAATTGTTAGAAAAAATATGTGAAATACCCAAGAAGGGGGGTTGAATTGGGTATAGAAATTTTAGAAAATTTTCAAGACAAGAATCCTTTTTGCAAATATGGAACAACTTAGTTTGCAAATATTGTGAAAGGCTCAGTTCAACTGAGATATAAAACCAAGTTCAAAACTAATTAGCAAGAGATAAGATAGAATATGTAAAAGATTTGGCTAATCAGTAAGCTTTTAAAAACTTAAAAGAGATTAAGGAAGTAGAAAGATAACACCACGATATATAGTGGTTCGGATCTATAAATCAGATCCTACATCCACTCCCTAAGCACAAAGTAAGGAAATTTCACTAAAATGGGTAATCACCAATGTACAGGGTCAAGCTTAAAGGCCTTTTACAATCACTCACAGATTAACCTACAACCACTGAGTTTTTCTACCCAAGAACCTAGCAAAACTTCTCACAACGGGAAGGCAATCATAGCTTTTAGAAACTTTCTCTCCAAGGAAAGCAATCACAGCTTTTACAAACCCAATCCACTAGATTTTTCTTTCAAGTATCTAGTTAACTTCTCACAATAAGAACAAATGCTCACAAAGAGCTTCACAAAATAACTCTCTTAGAGAAGAATAGATATTCCAAAGATAGCATAAGAAGAGTAAGAGAAGATGAAGAAGAGTATGCTTGATAAAGTGTCGTTTTCCTTCTTCTTCAATGCTTGTGAAGTGGCCTTCTTATAATCTTTGAGAGAGATAGATGTTAGAGAGTTTCTGATCCTGTTTTGAGAAATGTCCAACGTTCACTTTTGAGATATATTTCTGATGTAGCCATTGGTTATGTCAATGTGCAATTCCTTTTTTAGATTTCTGTCCTGCAATACACAAGGTTAAGAAAGGTGATTGTACTTTCTTATTAATGTACAAGGCTCAAGAAAGGTGATTGTACTTTCTTATTAATGCACAAGGCTCAAGGAGGACTTTTGTCCTTTCTTACCTAATAAACCTTCCATAGCGATAACATAAAAAAAGTTGAAAGATACTCTTATTAAAAACAAGCAACCCTTTTTCAAAAGTCAAATTATCTTTTAATCAAAATAATTAAACATCATCAAAATACAAAAATTAATATTTTAAATCCTTGGGCAACAAGAATCAAAATCCTTTTAATCGACTAAAAGATACAGCCAACACGAGAGTATCCTTATAACTTAGGAGCATAAATTTCCATATATGTCAGCCATCTTGAGACAACGAAACTGGGAGACATTCGATGGACGACAAGGTTGCATTACGATGGCTGACGAAATAGGTGGATGAGAGCAAAATAAGTCGATCAAGGGGATTGACATAGGAAGTCAGTCCAAGAGCGGTTACCCACTTACATTGTTAACTACCAAGTTGTGCACGAGATCACAGGAACATTGGATAATGGCTACGAATAGGGAACTTGGGGTAACTGCCAGAAAAAAGGCTTTAAATAGCCATTGAAGAAGTCAATTATGCCATCATCATTGTTAAACATACATAATTCTAGCTTTTATTTTTAGTTCACAGCTGTTTTGATCTTGTAGTTTTTAATAGAGGTAACCTCTTTTATTGTTCATCAGTTTGTTCCATGTATGTACAGTGGCGATTTGTCTGTTTATCTAAAGTCACTTGTACATTTCCCAAAGGCAGTCCCTTGGGTTTGCAATCTAATAATTTTTTGTTATTGTACGAAATATTATCTGACTTGTTTTGAGTTAGAATCCATGAGGAGTTATCTTGCTCCCCTATTAATAACATAGATTTTTGGTGGCACGATCAATGGGATTCTCTACTGACAAGTATAATTCCAACTCATGTTCTTTTTTTGTCACCATTGGAATTATTGAGGACATTGTTCACATTTACAAAACCATGCAATTACATAGTTGCATTAATACATCAGTGCCCAAAAGTCCTAATCACTCTAATAAGGCAATGGGGGGACTAGGGATAGATTGAGAAATCACCTAAGGGGGCCAAAATCAAGAAATTTAGATTATGTCGTTGCTAAAAAAAGGTTTGAAGGAGACAAGGGGGCCCATTTAAACAAATATATATATATATATATATATATATATATATATATATAATTTGTTAGGGTATTTGTTTTTGGTAGGGTAATATTCCGTGACCCCACCTAAGTCCAAATATTGTCTCTAATATTTATATTTCCCTAAAACTCTTCCCACTGACAATAGGAAACCTAATTGAAATAGGAGTGGATGTCCCAATTGAAATGCAAGAGAGGCAGTGATGGTAATATAAAACAACATGGAGGACGACCCAATCCCATGATGTGCTACAACCAGTTTTGAGGGGGAGAGACACATAGTTAACCAAAATAACAAGAGTGATCTTCTTCTTTACTTAGGCAATTTAAGAGATAGAAAGGAGATTCAAATATTCTTCAACCACATACCAATCCAAGAATCTTCAGAGGTTTTAAAGTATTGAAGGCTGGAGTTCTAGGAGGAAATCTTCAAAGGTTTCGGAGTATGCATGCTATAGAAGGCCTAGAGTTCTAGGGTTCTATATAGGCTATGGTTTGGCTACAATTTGGTGAGTTGTATTGTGGTTTCTGATTGTTTTGGCATGTTGTCAATAGTGTCAACTACAAGTCTGTAATTAACTTTTCTATAGTGGATTTAAGGTGGTGCCATACACTTGGAGTGTTTTTTTCTTTTGAAAAGTTCTTAAAAAGTTTTCCATTTTGTCAACAAATTGTGGTGTTCATTTTATTTTCTGTTTATTATTTTTATTTTCGCTTAGTATTTGTTGACTGAATTTCTAGTTGTATGAATTCCTGGTTGTATGATTATGTGTTTACTTGAGATTTAATTTTTAGTAATACCTGTCCACCCCTCTAGGTGTTAGTTGAGTCTAAATTAAGATTTTTAGTAATTAACAAAAATTTGGAGGAGGAGGCTAGGGCCAATTCCTACCCTCCCCTTGATATATCCTTGCGGGGGACTATTGGTTCCTTACCAAAGGGATCACACGCGGAACATTTCAATAACCATGTGACAACTACTTGTCCTCTATAGGATGACTTGCACTTTGGCAACTAGAACCACCCCTTGGTGTTACTAATCTTCTAAGCACATTGACGAACCAAGTGGAAACAATAGAAGGTAAAAGTACCACAACAAGATCATCATCCTCTAAACTAACTAGTGAGGACAAACTCCAAGCAGGGTGACATGATGAAAACCTTATGACAAAACAGCAGCAAGTCAAGTGGTTGTCGGCTTCCTTAGTGCCAACGAGTGCAAGAAGGGGTCAAAAACTAAGTTGCCTTAGTACTTTGGCAGTTACCAAATGAGACTAGGACAAGATAACAATGGTAATGAAAATCCTCATGGAATCGATTTGACAAGATAGAGGGTGACAAGAGTAAGAATAAATGCTCAATATTGACGAAATGATTAAACATTGACTCAATTAGGTAACAAGGATATAACAAGATCCTTACTCTAGGATAAACTATCACCATAGGTAAGCTGACAGAAGGATTCAGTTGACACTAATCTTGTACAGGAACCTCACAAGAACCTTAAGGGCATGATACCACATTGACAAACAATACCATGTCGATAATTAAATAGCAGATGGACAAAAGCAACCATGAAATGGTGAACTTGTTGTCTTAACATAGTCATACAATAGCTGGTTAAGGTCATTCACACTATGAGTGAAAACCTGGCAAGACAAATAGAGCCGTTAATCGACATATTTATATAAACTCGTGATCATGGCAATGCACGAGATTAACTAAGTATAAGGGTGATAGAGTACTATAAGTGTACATTTGCTTAGAGTGTGAACCAATGTAACTAATGTAACATAAATAACTTAAGTTAGTAATCAATTGACTGAGTTGGTTAGGCTTGCAATAGTTATACAAGTCTATTTATAGACTCTTTAATGTAATGCAAAGTATATTAATATAATTCAATTTGCCTGCTCAGTTCATCTATTCCATCTCTCTCTATTCTCTTCACTCTCATATCTTTCTTTGGTTCACATACACTAAGTGTCTTATCTTCTTATGCTTATTATGGTATCAGAGCAAGAAACTCACAATAATGGTGATCCTCACGTTGCTATGTAATCCTTGCCTAGTGTGGTGACACTGAATAGTCAATTGTAAGCATTAAACTTGAAGAAAGAAATTTCATGCTATGGAAACAACAAGCCTTGTCTATGATTAGAGGCTATGGATTAGAAGGCTACATTCAAAAACTCAACCAGTTCTTAACATGACTGTTTGAATAAAGCAATGACAAGTTCTTGTAAATCTAGAATACACTCTCTTTCTTCAATGAGATTCTCTACTCATGTCCTGAATCCTTTCATCCATCAGTCTAGGTTTAGTTTCACAGCTAGTAGGCAGTGAGTCATCAAGTGATCTTTGGAGCACACTAATTCAAAACCATTCCTCTTAATCCACTACAAGAATTATGTAGTATAAGTTTTAGTTTTAGACTTAGAAGAAGAATTCATTATATATGAATGAATATCTCACAAAAATGAAGTCTCTAAGTGATACATCGGCCTCCTATGGTCATCCTATCTTAGAGGTTGATCAAGTGCTAGCTGTCTTGGCTGGATTGGGTCAAGAATATGGATATGTGGTTGCAGTTATCTCTTCCCTAGATGACCCATATTCTTTGAAGGTAGTCACTACCTTACTCTTCTCTTTAAAATGTAGAATCAAGAGCACAAAAGTTATATCTAATGTATTAGCTAATGTAACTGATGTGAAATACAAAAGTAATAGCAATGGAACTAGCAATGGCTCAAAATGCCAATTATGTGGCAAAATTGGCCATGTGGTGCATATTACTGGTTTGACCAAAACTTCATTATATATTCAAATCAAAGTGGTTTTGCTACTCAGAAGCCTTCTTCCAATCAGAATAGTTAAATGTTGTATAATTCCTCCAAATCAATCACTATAATGGCAGCTTCTTCTGATGATCGTAGTTCCTCAAAGTGGTTTGCAAACTCAGGAGCCACAAACCACATTACAAATGACTTCAGCAACCTGTTTTTTGGCAATGAATACTTTGGCAACAACTAAGTCCATGTTGGCAATGGTAATTCTCTACCAATCTTAGATATTGTTTAGTCCTAAGTTATGTCAAATTGCAATAGACAAGTTCTTAAACTCAACAATTTATTGCATGTTCCTTTAATTACCAAAAATATGATTTCAATATCTAGATTTTCTAAAGAAAATGGCATAATATTTGAGTTTCATTCATACTACTGTTTTGTCAAGGATCGGCATACCAAGGAGACCCTGCTCAAAGGGACCCTCAATAAAGGCCTTTAGTAATTTAACCTTAATTAGCTGCTAAGAAGTTTAAAGTGGGCGAACTTCACTCAGTCATCTTCTCTGCATATACCTCAAGCTTGTTGCCGTGTCTAATAAAGAAGTTGAACATTCTCTACTTGGTCTCTAGTATAAGAGGTTGGTACACCCCTCTACCCCTATAGTCAAGAAAGATCCTAGGTCTTGTAATATGTATATTCATTTGATAATGAAATGCACAATGTATGTGTTGCATGTCAAATAGGTAAGAGCTATGCTCTTCCATTCCCCAAGTCTACAACCAAGTACGCTACCCCACTTCAGTTGGTAAAAGCTAATGTCTGGGGACCAGCTCATGAGATTTCAAGGGAAGGGTTTAGATGCTATCTTTGTATTATAGACATGTATTCAAGGTTTACTTTACTGTAATCCTTGCATAATAAAACATAAGTTTCTACATCATTTCTTCACTTTAAAACTACTACTAAGTTTAAATTTAATGCCAAATTAAAGGATGTCCATGTAAAGTGTGGTATTGAGTTCAAAAAGGTAGCAAAAACTCTTGAATCATGTGGAGTGATTGTTAGAAAAACCTACCCCTATACTTCCCAATAGAATGGCACAATAGAGTGCAAACATAGGCAAATTGTTTATGTAGGCCTAACTTTACTTACCTAAGCCTCACTTCCACTACCTTTTTGGCTTAAAGCATTTACTATAGTAGTCACCTAACAACTAAATTACTTAGCCCTGTCACTAACTCTAAATCTCCAACACAGCTTCTATTTGGCATTAAACCTGGTTATAGGGCCTTAAAGACATTTGGCTGTCTGTGTTTTTCAAATCTAAAACCATACAATGACTACAAACTGCAATTGAGGTCCACTCCATACACATTTTTGGGGTACTCCACGAATCAAAAGGGATATAAGTGCCTAACTACAAAGGGAAAGGTTGTTGTTACTATACATGTATCATTTGATGAAACCAATTTCCCTCATGCCAATAAAGCAATGACTTAAACCAAAGTCCATAGTTCTAAGCAGACCTTGTGGCCAGCCATCCTTATCATTTCTGCATTACCTATTGCAGTGCCCTATACTATTACCATCCATTCAATTTTTGTAGCACCTACTGCTACCTACTGTGTCTTCTCCTACTCAGTCCTATAGTTCATTCCCTGATGATGAACTAAATAAACAAAACCCTACTGATGAACCCACCCTAACTCTTAATACTGTTATTGTACCTACTAGCCAACCTTTTATCACACAGCCACCTAGTGATCATAACTATAATCATTCTGCTACTATCACACAACCAAGGCTTCCTACTCATCATATGGTCATCCAAGCAAAAAGTGGAGTCGTTAAACTAAATATATTTTTATCTGAACTTACTCACACAGAACCCAACTCCATCCAAGAGGCATTAAGTTATGAGAAGCGGAAGAAAGTTGTCTTTGCTGAATATGTTGAATTGATGAGAAACAATACTTGGGACTTGGTTCCTTTACCTAAGAATAAGAGGGTAGTTAGTTACAGATGAATCTTTAAACTTAAGAAACACCTTGATGGAACCATAGCAAGGTACAAGACTCGATTAGTAGCCAAAGGCTACCTTCAAGTAGTTAGAGTTGAATATTATGAAGTTTTCAATCTTGAGATAAGCTAACAACCATTTGAGTAATACTATCTATGGTTGTGTTAAAAGGGTGGGAAGTTAGGCAAATTGATGTGAATAATACATTCCTCAATGGAGATCCTTGTGAGGAGATGTTCATGGAACAACCACCACGCTTTGAGAAACAAAATAATGGAGATCAACAGGTAGTTTACAAATTGAAAAAGGGCCTATATGGCTTAGAAAAGCCCCAATGGCCTAGTTTGACAAGCTAAGCAGTTTCCTTAAAAGCTTGTTAATAGCAAACCTAATTTTTTGATATAAACAAATATGATCTGTAAACACCCGATTTTGTCCGGATAATAAAAGTTAGAAAAAATAAATAATCAAAATAAAGCTACAATAACATCAAATAAAAAAAATATACAATAAAATAAAACAATAATAAAATCAAAAAACAATAAATAAATAAATAAAAATTTAAAAAAAATAATAAATAAATAAGTAAATAAAATAAAATAATAATAATAAAGATATTAGTACTAATAATAATAAGAAATATAATGTGTGACAAAAAGAATGAAGGATCTGAAAATTGAAAAGGAAATATATATCAGAAATTTCATAAAAGACAATATATTACTCCTAAAAAAAAAAAAACCATGTTTCCTAAACCATCTAACCCATGCTTCAGCCCAATACCATAAGCCCAAACCAAGTAACTTCACCCGTGACCCGTGACCCGTGACCTGTAACCCGGACCGGACCCAAGTAAAATCCCCCATTTCGCATTCTTCTCTGTGCGCTTGGGTGGTTCGTTTTGCAATTGAAATCCCTCATCTCCCCTTATTTCTTCATCGAATTCATTCACGTTTGCCTTCTTCGGGAAGCTCCTCGGTTCTTCGTTAATCCTCCAGCTCACTGTGCCACCTGGGGTTGCGTTAA
>JASKGM010073128.1:0-15744 GCA_034509205.1 Ceratonia siliqua
AAGTTCTTAACAGGACACTGGGAAACATGATCAGATGTATCTGTGGAGATAAACCTAAAGGGTGGGATCATGCCTTAACCCAAGCTGAATTTGCATACAATAATGCACCTCACAATGCTACAGGCCAATCTCCATTTTCCATTGTGTATACTAAGGTTCCCCAGCATGCGCTGGACTTAGTTAAATTACCTGGTGCCTCTAAGAAAAACATTTCAACCACGCACATGCCGAAGAGATGCAACATATCCATGAAAGGGTAAGAAGGAAGTATGGACCCTACACAATCCTCAGGAAACTCAACTCCAATGCATATGTCGTAGACCTTCCTCAAGAGTTTGGGATTTCCAGCACTTTCAACATTGCTGACTTGCACGAGTATTATGATCACGAGGAGCCTATTTATTTGCCATCCAACTCGGGGTCGAGTTCTTCTCAAGAAGGAAGGAATGATGCGGAGTATTTAGCTTTAACTTATTATCATAAGTTAGATTGTCATAAGAATTCTAGGAAGTAATTAATTGTGATAGTTCTTCATGAATTTATGCTAATTCTGTATTGCTGAGTTATTTGCATGTATTTCCTGTTTGTTGGTCTATGTGGGAATATTTTGTGTAGTTACGGGGTATTTTAGTAAATCTGCCCCTTCCTTTTGTGTTTATTTTCGTGTAAGATCTTTCTGAAGGAATGAATTAGTAATTTCGACTTTCTCTCTGGAAAAATACAGAAGGCTTTCTGTTGTGGTTCCTCAGAAGCTGTTTCATCAGCTTTGTGTGGAGGTTTTGTGCGTTTTTAGCACTGAAATCCGGTTACTCCCGGTTCCTAACTACATCACTTGGTCCTCGCTTTACCCAACCAATGGAATAAGGTGAGGGGTGAGGTTCAATGGGTAATCACAAATAATCTACCAGCTTCTTTGATATGAAATTATCACAACTCCCAGTGTCAACTATTAGATTGGATACCTTCCCCTCCAAGACAACAGGAAGATTGGAAAATCTTGTTTCTTCGAGAAACTCCCTCACGGTTTGGAGAGCACAGCACCCTTTGAACAATTAGATTGATCCTTTCTCCCTCATAGTCATCATCACCAGCAACTTCATAAAGTTCATCCTTATATTCTAACTCTCCCTTATCCTCTTCTGCGTCTTCCTCATCTTGTTCTACCAAGTTAACGGGTCTCCTGGCGGGACACTCATTGGACTTGTGTCCTTGTTGACCACACCTATAGCATTTCACATTACTAGCCTTAAAGTAAGGATTAGTAGTCCTGGAGAACCCCTGGTTGGATGACTTGGCCATTTGTTTTCCTTTAGTGAATCCACCCCCACTAGTTCCTTGTGAATCCTCTAGGTCCCTAGAAGGAGGTTCAAGAGCATTGGCCAGTGGGGCTTTACCCTTTCCTAAATTGGGGCCACCCTCACCCCACTTTCTCCTAGAATAAGTCCTCCTATTCTCCTTACCCTCCATCCATTCTGCTTTCAGAGCCATATTGCATGCTTCATTAACATCCATAAGGGTTGAAGTCCAATTCTCTCCCTAATGCTGTCTTTCAATCCCTCCAGGTATCTAGCAATCCTTTAGTGTTCAGTTTCATTTAAATTATTCCTAAGGGACAACCTGTTGCATTCAGCAGTGTAATCCATTATAGAGTTATCCCCCTGACTACACTCCTGATTCATTCTAAACAAATGTTGCTCATAATATAGAGGTAGGAACCTAGCCATCAACTTCTGTTTCATCTTTTCCCAACTTTTAATAGGGGGCTTCATCTGTCTCTTCCTTTTCTACTAGAGTTGGTCCCACCACACAGCAGCCCCACTCATGAATTTCAGTGCCACCCATTTGACCATCTTCCCTTCTTGAACATCAATAACTTCAAAGAATCTCTCTACCTCATAGCAAATCCAGAAAACCTTCTACGTGCAAATTACCACTGAATGTTGGTAAATCAGCCTTGATTTTATAGTCTTCAGTTCCACGATAATGTTGTGGCCCCTACGTGTACTGTCTGCGTTGCCCCACTTGCTCTTCTTCTAACTCAGAGTCATTCCCCCCACGATTTCAGTGGGTTCTATGAGGAATTCCGAGGTGGGCACCTCAGAAATATCTTCCTCTGGGCTGGTCGCACTTTTCTCCACGGTAGGCAGCAAGTGGCATGCGATTCTGGGCTGCGTTTACACCGAGACTGGCGATTAACTCCCTAATCTCCATCAACTACTACTGCTGCTGCTGAATCGCTCTCCACAAGGCATTTTCCCCACGCTCAACGTCTTCTAGGAGAGCTCCCTCTCCATCACCGGCCATGCTAGAGGAATTCCCTTGCTCTTATATCACCTAATGTAGATAGGAATTGAAGAGAACTGTTTTACAGCTGAGAACGCAAGAAATCCTTCAGATAAGCTATATATTGTAGCTTCAGAGAAATAGACAACAGAAAACTTCTATTTCGGAAGAAGAGTCAAGGAAATTAATTCATTCATTAGTTGTTTGAAAGTGATACAAGCAGATAGATAAAGGGGCTAGCCAAGATTACTAAAATACCCCTTAATGCACAAACATTTCCACCTAGGCAAACATACACGGACCCTACATACCAACAGCTTAGGAATACAAAATAAGATAGACTCATAAGAAATAATAGCAAATAACTATTTCCTAGAACCCTTGTGACCATCCAAATTATGATAGTAAGCCAAAGCAGAATGCTCCGCATCAACTATTGTCTCAATAAAACTTCACTAGAGTCTCCCATTTATTCTTCAAATCTTCTAAGATAATCTTGAGCCATAATAACTCAAAAATACCTTGTGGCATATAAGTTAGAACAAAACTCTGCCTCTGCACTAGATCGTGCTACAACCGATTGCTTCTTACTCCTCCAGGCTACCAAATTTCCACCAAGGTACATGTGGAAAATGTGCACAGCTATTAGGATTTGCATTTATCCCCTGTAATTAGTGATTAACATATTGATTATTTCCTATAATTAGCATTAACTTGCTAGCTTATTTTTAGGAATAATTTCAATAGTGCAATTATGCCTCTAGTTATATATATTCATCCTTCTGATTGTAAAGAACACAAAAGTAATAGAATTCTCTTTTACCACATGCTATCAGAGCAATTGGCCTTCATTGCCACTCTCTCTCTCTACTTTCTTCGTTTCTCTCTTTGGACATTCAACCAATAGGTGGTTTCCAGACTTGAAATCTGGAGGTAGGTTGACGAATCACCTCAGACGACGTCGGCAGTTCATCTTGGTCATCACCTGACACGTTGCCACACACCACCGTCTTCCACTGCATTGCTGTCCATGCACCATCGCATGAGGCAGTGTGAGAGGTCTGGCCACTGTTGAACCTGCCTAGAAACTGGCTACTATCCATTTTTGGCCATACTTGACTACAAGACCTTGGTATTTACTGCCCAAATTCCCTGGCCTTCGTTGCCAACACTTCTCAGGCCTTCATTGCCATTTCTTGAAGCTCATTTCTTTTTCTCAAGCCTTCATAGCCATTTCTTTGCCCTTTAATTGGTACTTTGAGCCTAATGTTAGAAATTACCTCAACCAATCAACCATAAACGGTGACCTCTTCTTCAACAAATCAACCCAAAGAGAATCGAAATGACCTTCAAAATATCCATTCTTCTTATCGCCTAAATGGCAAAAATTACCTTAAGTGGTCTCAGCAAGTTAAAACATTGTTAAAAGGAAAAGCGTAGCTCAGTCACTTACAAGGAACTAGTCCAAAAGAGGGTACTCCAAGATTTGCAGCTTAGGATGAAGATGATGCTCTAATCATGTGATGGCTCTAGAATTATATGCAATCTGACATCAGTGATACGTACATGTTCCTCGCCACAGCATAAGACATTTGGAAAGCTGTCTGTCAGACTTACTCCAAAGTCAAGGATGCTGCACAAATATATGATCTCAAAGTGAGGACTGGGTCCACCAAAGAAGGAGGTAAATCTGTCACTGAATATGCTAATACTTTGAAAGGTTTATGGCAAGAATTAGATCAGTATTAGGTGATTAATTTAAAATTTCACAATTGTGCTACTACTGTGAAAGAATTTCTTGAAAAAGATATGGCGTATGTCTTTCTGGCGTTTGATCAAGTTCGAGTCCAAATGCTCGGAAATGATGAAGTTCCTTCCCTAAATGAGACTATATCTATCATTTGGGCTGAGGAGAGTCGCAAGAATGTAATGCTGAAACCCTGCGTTGTGGATGTAACAGCATTAGCCTTAACAGAAGAAAGTTAACCAACCAGCAGCCCTAATCTCTCCCATTGATCAGACTCAATAGAAAACAGAATGGGGAAAAGGACAGAATCGAGACAACAAGGATAATTGTGGTGTACTTACTGCAAGCTCGACACATTAAAGATCGATGCTGGAAACTTTATGGAAAACCAAATAGCCGTGAATAGGGGTAGCGAAAGAACTAAGGGAAAGCACACATAGCAGCCCAACATGGTTCAAAAAATATGCAGGAGCCAGGAGGTCTTAATAATGCAAAGCTAGAAAAATTGAGGTTTGCTGGGTGACTTGAAAACTCTTCTGGAACTTGCTCATTGCCTTCCTAACGTAATATCAATTCCCTTAGATATAATCCCTCATTAGAACCTCTTGATAGTATACTCTTAGACTCATCGGTCATAGACTTTGGGGTTACTGACCATAAGACCAATTCTTCACACAAATTCAGTATCTGTACACCCTGTCCCAGCAACAAAAAAATCAATATAGCTACTGGCACATACACAACTATAGCAAGCATATGAGATACTAAAATTATTCCTACATTTGTTTTAAAGAATGTCCTCTGTGTTTCAAAAATGCCCAATAACCTTGTGTCCATCCAAAAACTTACCAAAAATATGAATTGTCATATTATTCGATCTGATAATGCATAAGACTATTTCAATCAAATTCTATCTTCCTATTTCCAAAAAGAGGGTGTAATTTGTAAGGAGGGAAAGATAGTCGAAGCAGATGACAATTTGAAGAGCCTTGGACCCCTTTAAGGTTTGCACAATAATAAATATCAGATAATAAACCTACAATAGGAATAGATAGTATTACCCTTACGACAAATAGGATAAGACACTTATACCCTTACACACTAACACCCCCTTAAGCTAGAGCATAGCTATTAATCATGTCTAGCTTGTTACAAATATATTCAACTCTATTTTGACAAGGGATTCAGTAAATATATTCGCTTCGCCAATCTTGACATGATTGGTGGAGATGAGACCTTGTTGAAATTTTTCACGCACAAAGTGACAATCAACTTTTATATGTTTTGTCCTCTCATGGAACACAGGATTAGAGGCTATATGGAGAGCAGATTGATTATCACATAGTATCTCCATGCACTTAGGTTGTCCAACTCCCAATTCACCTAACAGATGGCATATCCATATCGGTTCACAAGTGAGCTGAGCCATAGCACGATATTCAGATTCTGTAGTAGATCGAAAGACAACATCTTGTTTCTTACTTTTCCAAGAAACAAGGTTTCTCCTCACAAACACACAGCATCCTGTAGTGGACTTGCGGCTAACGCATGAATCGGCCTAATCAACATCAGAATAACCTACCACTCGATGGCCATGGTTCTTGTAAATTATACCAAGGCCAGGGGCACCTTTCAGATACTTAAGGATGTGTATAACTGCCTCCTAATGAGTTGACCGAGTTGAAGACGTAAACTGATTAACAACACTCACAGGGAACACAATGTCAAGTCGAGTTACCGTAAGATAATTGTTTTCCAACTAATCTCCTATATCTCTCCGGATTCTCTAATAAATCACCATCATCATTTCTCAACTTAATGCTTGGAGACATTGGTGAATCACGAGGTTTGGCTTCCGATAACCATCTTTCATAAAGTGAATCTAGGATGCATTTTCTCTGTGATAGGAATATTCCCTTCTTACTTTGGAGCACCTTAATTCCCAAGAAACACTTGAGATCCCTTTAGTCTTTAGTTTGAAATTTGCTCTGAAGAAAAGATTTAAGAATACAAATGCCATTTTCATCACTTTCCGTGACTACAATGTCATCAACATAGACAACTAGGAGAATACACCCTGCTGTTGTTTGCTGGAAGTCAATTCGCATATGTCCTTAAAAAAGGATTAAACACTCCACAGTTGAATGCAATCATATCCAAACTAAGAATGGAAGATCTCTATTTACTAGCTTGAGGGAGAGTGTGAAAAATGCGTACATCTATTGGGATTTGCATTTATCCCCTGTAATCAGTGATTATGATATCCTGTAATTAGTGATTAGCATCTTAATTATTTCCTATACTTAGCATTAACTTCCTATCTTATTTTTAGGAATAATTTCAATAGTGTAATTATGCTTCTGGGTGTATATATTCATCCTCCCGATTGTAAAGAACACAAGTAAATAGAATTCTCTTTTACCACTGTACAATACCAAGACATTGATCTTCTATTCATAACAGAGCCAACATAATTAGCATCTGTGTATGCTTCTAGTTCCATACTTGTGCCTTTTAAATATTGTAGGATCCTATATACTGCATGGAGATGGACATCATTAGGATTTTGCATCAATTGACTCACCACACTCACACTGCATGCAATGTCAGGCTGCATATGTGATAGTTAGATTAGCTTCCCAAAAAGTCGTTGGTACATGCCTTTGTCTACTGGTTCTCCTTCCATAGAATCTCCTAGTCAATGATTTGGTTCAACAGGTGTATCTGATGCTCTGCAGCCAATTTTACTGTTCTTTGTCAACTGGTTTTCCTTCCATAAAATCTCTATTTTTTTTTTGTTTGCTCTTTTTGTTCTCAAAAACAAAAAATTGTTCTTGGAGGAGAGTAGTACTGAGGCATGTAACCTCCCAGCAGGTCTTCATTTTGCACCCCAGGTTATATCTTTTAAAGAAAAGGAAAATTAAATTAAATAAGCGTAGAAATTAGAGAATGTCTCATGGAAGCCCTTTCGGGAAATATCATACAGAAGCTGCCTAAGAGAAGCAAGTTAGAACATCTAAAATACTATGTAAACTAGACTAGTTCCTCTTAAGCATTTTTTTTTTTTTGGATTGAATAAGAAAAGTGTCATAAAGACATGATTCGGAAGTTATAGAGGTAGAGAACGATAATTCCTCCTGCAACACAAAAAAAACCACAATAGCAAACAAGAAAAACAGAAATACAAAAGAACCCTCAACGGATGTTGAATATCAAGCATGCAAACCCCCTCATAACGAGCATCGACTGAGCTTAAGGAGGGAAAAAGAACAACTCCGTTCAAACGTAACAAAAGCAGAAGGAACATCCACTTCAAAATAGTAACATTATGTTCCAAGTCAATACACAAAACAACCACAAAAAAGTCACATCTCAACAATATTTTATTCTCTTTATTGTGGCCAATAACACAGTATGGACACAAAAGAATTGTCATATAAAGCTTTGGAGTTCGGACATGCTAACAACTCAAATTTTCCAAATATGACAAGCTTGAACATTCATGCATCACTAAGAAGTACTTATTGAATTCTGGATACAATTCTTTTGTATATAAAATAATTAAATACAAATCCACTATTGCATTATTCTAATTATGTAAACATACAACATTCTTTTTCAACTTCAACAATAGATGTTCAGAAATACAAAAACAAAAACATTCAACAACTGGCTTCCTACTCCTCCCTCTAAAAGAGAACCAAAAATGAACAAAAAAGAGAGAGATACATGAACTTTCAAGCAACAGAACACAACATGAAGCAATGCAGACAACAGTCTTATGAGCACGATAAAAACACAATTCCAAATAAATAAAAAAATTATATTAAAGAAAAAGCAACAGATGGGTTTCATATATCAACTTACCAAATTAGGGAGTATGTTGTATGCTTCAACAATTGCTGCAGAAACGCCCTAGGCAGGCAGAAAAAAAAAGTTGCGACAAAATTCCCAAACAATTGTAAATGAATGTTCATAATTAATCAATGATCTATAAAAATTATGAGCATCAGATACTTGCATGAAAATGAAGCGTCCGAAAAAAAAAATAAGGGAAAGTTATTCATTGGTGCCTAATGGGGCACCAAATTTCTACATGGTGTCTCATGGGCACCAAATTCCTATATGATGCCAAGCACTGGTAATCCTTTTTTATCCCTTTTTACCATTAAAAAAATGGTTATTCAGCTATAAAAAGTAATTATTATATCATAAAAATGGTTATCCATTTTATAAAAAATGGTTATTCGGTTATAACCATAACAGAGTAACCAATTTTTATAACCGAGTAACCATTTTTTACGAAGGGTAAAAAATGAAAAACAGAAAGGGACGGGAAAATTGAGTCATCTCCTTGGTACTGGGCCAAAGAAGGGAACGCAAAATTTGATGCTTGGGATGAAGAGGACTCCATGGTCTTGTCTTGGCTATGGAATTCCATGCTGCCAGATATAAGTTATACATATATGTTTTTATCAAAGGCTAAAGAAATATGGGAAGCCACTCAACAAACTTATTCTAAGGTAAGGGATGCTGCTCGAATCTTTGAGATTAAAGTTAAAATCTCTGCCACCAAACAAGGAGATCGCTCAGACACGGAGTATGCCAATCTCTTCAAGAATCTATGGCAAGAGATGGATCATTATTGACGCATTGTCATGCAGTGCAGCAAGGACGAAACTGCATTAAAGAATTTCATTGAAAATGATCAAATTTATGATATTCTTACTAGTTTAAATATTGAATTTTATTAGTTTAGAATTCAGATATTGGGAAAAAATCTCCATCATCAATGTTGAAGAAAGTAGAAGAGAAGTTATACTTTACTCTCAACCAATTGAAGGATCAGCAATGTTGGGAAGAAATAACAACTAGAAATCAAAGATTAATACTAAAAAGACATCGGCCTCCAATACTACAAACTCAAAAGATGGGAGAGTGGAGTCTTGGTCCTCAAAAAAGGATAACCTCCGGTGTACCTACTACAAAAAACCTCGTCATACCAAGGAATAGTGCTTGAAACTTCATAGAAAACCACAACGTTCTTAGTGGAATAAAGGACCTAGAGGTGAAACACAGCGAAGCTAGGTCTTAGGATGTTGTACATTCCAGTGGGGAAGAACATAGAGAATTCAACAAAGAAGACATTGGAAGGCTAAGATCACTTCTTGATTCATTAGAGAAGTCTACAGGCACTTGCTCCTTGACAAATAAGGGTAAGCTTCATTCCTTATATGCTTTAAGTGCCTCTGGATCAAACTTTTCAAATTCCCGGATTATTGATTTTGGGGCAATTGATCATATGACCCATTCTTCACACAAATTTATCACATACCGTCCTTCCCCGAGCAACAAAAAAATAGCCATTGCTAATGGATCCCTTGTGGAGACATTGTTCTAAATCCATCCATGATTCTTAAAAAAGCGCTACATGTCCTTAAGTTATCTACAAACCTTGTGTCTATTCATCAGTTTACAAAAGATCTAAAATGCAATGTGGTGTTTTCTAATGATTCTTGTGTATTTTAGGACCAAGTTACGAGGAGGACAATGACATAATTTCAGGTATTGATTTCAATGCCTCAAAATAGAGAACCGATAATACATATATAGTCAAAGAATCTCAAATTACAGCCTACAAAATTAGCCTAAAATCTTTTCTAATTACAGCCCTATAATTACATAATAATAGCCCTATAAAAGCTAATAAATTAGGGTAATTACAGGAGACAATTTACACTAATTACAGGGAGAATAATTCACTGATTGTAAAACACATGTAGAATCAATTTGTCAATCGAAAACTGAAGCTGATGTTGAAATAGAGCTTTAGTAAAAAAGTCAGCAGTTTGATGTTCTAATGAAATATGAGGAAGAACACAATCCTGACGATAGAGAGCTTCACGAATAAAATGACAATCAACCTCAATATGCTTAGTGCGTTCATGAAAATTAGGATTCATAGCGATCTGAATAGCACTCGTATTATCAGCATGAAGAGAAGTAGGGTAACTTAGGAAATACCAAGTTAGCTCAACGGACCACGAAGCCAGATCATCTCAAAGCAAGCAACAGATATAGCTCGATATTTGGACTCGGTGGATATTTTAGAGACTCGATCATGCTTCTTACTTTTCCAAGAGATAAGAACATTCCCAAGAAACATACACCAACCCGTAACAAAACGGCAAGTTGCTGGACACCTAGCCCAATCAACATCACTATAACCAACCAACTGACAAGAGTTCTCAGATGGAAAGAATAACCCACGACCAGAGGTGCCCTTAAGATAGCAAATAAGATGACGGATAAAAGCCAAATGAGATTGACAAGGAGTTTGCATAAATTGACTGACTTGCTAAAGCAAACGAGTTGTCAGGATGGATAATAGTCAAATAATTGAGACTCCCCACAAGTTGCTGATACAGGGATGGATCAAATAAAGGATCACCACTATCCTCATGAAGTTTCAAATTGACCTTCATAGGAGTAAAAGCCAAATTACAATCCTAAAGCCTAGTTAAGAAAAGAAGCTCATGAGTATATTTATGTTGATGTAAGAAGATCTTATTGGGACGTTGTTGAACCTCAAGACCAAGAAAATACTGTAGAGAACCAAGATCTTTCATATGTAGGAGGTCTAGAGATGCTGTTTGAGTTGGGCAATTAGTTGCGAATCGGATCCAGTGATCGCAATGTCATCAACATAAACAAGAAGAGCGACAAATCCAATAGCATTCTAATGAAGAAAAAGTGAGGAGTCATACTTGCTCTGGGTAAAAGGGAAGGCCAAAAGAGTAGTACGAAACTTTTCAAACCACGCCCGTGGTACCTGCTTTAAACCATATAAAGAGCGCTTTAAGCAACAAACCTCAGTAGAAGAGGCAGGGAAAAGACCAGGAGGAGGAATCATAAAGATTTCTTCTTTCAAGTCACCATGCAAAAATGCATTCTTCACATCCATCTGATGAAGGGACCACCCTTTTGATGCAACAGCCGCCATAATAGTGCGAATAGTAGTCTATTTAGCAACAGGTGCAAATGTCTCCTGATAATCATACCATATTGCTGACAATTTCCAAAAGACACAAGTCAATCAATAGAACCATCAGCATGTAGTTTGATGATGTATACCCATTTACTCCCAACAGGCTTGACTCCTGATAGAGACGAAACAATGTCCCATGTGTGATTATCTTGAAAAGCCTTAAGTTCCTCCTACATAGCATGTCGCCAACACTCGCGCAAAGAAGCCTGAGAATAAGACTTAGGAACAAAAGTAGTATCTATAGTGGCATGAAGAATAGTAGTAGGAAACCCATGCCTCCGGGTCCGAGAAATTCTATAAGACTGGCAAGGTGCAAGAGAGTCAGAATCAGATGGCGATGCAGATGGCGAAAGGGGCAGGAGGTGGCGATGGTGATACACCACAATTGGCATAAAACGATTGACGGAACTAGAGGAATCATCGAAAGAAGGAAGTAAGCGAGAAGAACGAACATGATCAGCATGACCAGAAAAATAATACTTATTATCAAGAAAAACTACATTACGAGAAATACGAAGTTTATCAGCAGTCCCATCATAACACACAAAACCTTTATGAACATTACTATAGCAAAAAAAAAAAAGCACACTGAATTGCTTGAGCAGCAAGTTTGTAACGTTCATGAGGCGACAAGTGAACAAAACAGATAAACCCAAAAACATTAAGAGAGTGATAATATAGGGAAACACCGAACAAGCAAAAATTAGGAGAGTCGAACTATAAAGTGAGAAGGAAGACGATTAGTCAAATAAACAGTAGTAGAGAAGGCTTCTACCCAAAACCTAGGGGAACAGAAGATTCAACTAACATAGTGCGAACAATATCTAAAAGATGGCAACACAATTTTGCTAAGGAGTGTAAGGACATGAACATTGAGAAGTAATACCCTTCTTTCGAAGAAAGGTGTGAAAATCATGAGACATGTATTCTCCCGCAGAATCAAAGTGTAAGATCTTAATACAGGCAAAAAATTGTGTTTCCACATAGGCAACGAAAGCTTGAAAAGTAGAAAATACATAAGATTTGGAACGAAGGAAATATACCCAAGTAAACAAACTATAATCATCAATAATGGTCACAAAAAATTGGTACTGAGCATGTGAAATAATAGAACTCATTCCCCAAACATCAAAGTGAAAAATTTCAAAACATTGGGAAGCACGACTACCTTCTGAAGGAAAGGTAATACTTTACTTTTGCCAAGTTTATATGAAGCACAATCAAAGGTCGAAGAAACAACATTTGCAATATTCAAAGAGCCATGTTTCAAAATGACGGAATTCGGATGTCTTAATTTCTTATGCCAAACATGGTCATTATTAACAATAGCACTACAACCAAATGAAAGAGAATGAGGTACAAAATACGACTGAAGAGGAAACAGACGTCTTAGTTTAGGTCCCTACGCAATCACCTGCCCCAACGCTAGATATTGCACACGATAACCAATATTACCAAAACGGAAAGTATAGTTATCTTCCACCAATTGGCCAACAGAAATCAAATTAGAAGATAATTCAAGAGACACAAAAACATTGGAAAATGAGGATTCCAAATTGCCAACCTCAATAATGGGAAGTATACTACCATTGGCGACCTTAATATGCTGTGGTCCATCATACTTACGAATATCATGTAAAGGTGATGGATCACCAATCATATGGTTTGAAGCACTGAAGTCAATCAACCAAGGAAGGGTCGAAAAAGATTGCTTATCCTAAAGACCAAGAGCAGATAGAGCAAAAACAATCAACGGTTGAACCTGCTCGGGTGCAATTACAGCGGAAGAAGACTCAGGCACAGCAGTCATACTCATAGGAGTAGTGACCGTATTAGACTAAACAATTTTACGAGAAACAAGATGTACGATTCTGAGGCCGCACATGACAATTCGCAATAATATGGCCCTCTTTCCTACAGTAATTATAAATTTTCTTATTGATATATTTCGCAATATGCCTAAACTCCTAGCAACGATAACACTATTTCGAAGAATGACCCTTCACCTGAGCAATAGAAGTTCTCCTAAATAGACATTCAGAAGTGTACTGGGTCTCTGTTTATCAATCCAGCATGAACACTTTCAAACTCAAGTTGCAGCTTCATCAGAAATTGATCATGTTAAGTCTTAAAATGAACTTCTTGCAAAGTAGCAAGAGCTTCTCTAGGGACTCTAGACTACACTATCCTAGAATAATCACTCCATAAATTCACAAATTCAGTGTAAAATTGTTCAATGAACTGACCACCTTGAAATATTTTACCAATTTCCAACTCTAGTTGAAATTTTCATGCAAATTTATCTTGATAATAAATTCTAAGATAATCTCACATATCCTTAGCAATAGTTAATGATAGAAAGATTATCAACCATATGTGGTTTAACAAAACCCAGAAGCCAAGAAACAATTCTGAAATCCTTGCTTTCCTGTTGATCACGTCCCGTAAGATCATAAGTGGGAAGTTTAGATGATCCATCCAAATGACTCCATAATCCTTTTCCTTTGATAAACATTCTAAATTGAAATTCTCAAATTGCATAATTTTTCCCATTAAATCATACCATAAAATTAATTGTCTTCGGCCATGTTAATTGTCACAATTCAACAAACTAACCAAGAAATGATCCAAACAAGCTGCCCAAAAAAATAATTCGCCACAGCCCAACTAGTAAAAGGTCCACTAATCCCAATTGAAAAAATCCACCACAATACTATAAAGAGCCTAACCAATGTAAAGGCCCAATAATCCAAAACAAAAAAGCCCACCAGCAATTAAAAAATTAAACACCAATTGCCACCCCAAACATTCAGCACTTCACAGTATACCTGATACACTCAAATTACCCAAGAAACATGAAGATGGTATGAGAGAAATACCAAGCACCGAGAAGCACTACAAAATATTACCAAAACTGCAAAATAACAAGCCTAAGAACTGAGAAACACTGCGAAATACGAGACACCAGAATGGAGAAACACCAGAAGATGTCGACAACCAAAAATGAGAGATTCCATGCCGAGAAGCACTGTGAAATACGGCCTATAAACTCCAAGAAACAGAGCCTTGAATCACTGAGAAGAATCATTGGGAATCACCTAGCTGACAACAAGAACCACCGTGAATTTTCGACTAAATCCACGACACCCACCCAAGAGAGGAAACGAAAAGGAAGACTCAGCAATATCTAGAGAGAATTAATATGAGTGGCTCAAATACCATGACACAATTTCAGGTATTGATTTCAATGCCTCAAAACAGAGGACCGATATTACATATATAGTCAAAGAATCCTAAATTACAGCCTACAAAATTAACCTAAAATCTTTCCCAATTACAGCCCTATAATTACATGATAATAGCCCTATAAAAACTTATATCAGGGTAATTACATGAGACAAATCAGACTAATTACAGGGAAAATAATTCCATGACTATACAACACGTGTAGACAAACAGACGATTAGGCATGCTAAGGTAAGACATGGCCTTTATTATCTTGAGTAGCGGCCTAGTGAACAATGGGAACAAATCATGTTTCTTGTTTCTGTCCAGTAGCTCTAAAGGCAATAAAGACCAAATTTGGCTTCAACATCTTAGACTTGGACACCTTTCTTTTAGCATTCTTAGTGTCATGTTTCCATTTCTCTTTAAGAATGTCAATGTAAATGATTTTCACAACAATGTTTGTGAATTTGCTAAACATCGACATGTTTCCTTTCCATTGAGTAATAAAAGAACTACAATTCCTTTCTCTTTGATCCATAGTGATATTTGGGGTCCATCTCGAGTCCCCAACATTTCAGGGGCTTGCTGGTTTGTCTCATTCATTGATGATTGCACTCGAGTACATGGATTTATTTGCTATTTTTCATACAATGGCCAAAACTCAATTAATTGTTGGAATTAAAAGGGTGAGGACAGATAATTCTAAAGACTACTTTAATCAAAAAATTTCTCCATACTTTCAAAAGGAGGGAATTATTCATGAATCTCCATGTATAGACACATCCCAACAAAATGGGGTTGCCGAAAGAAAAAAAGGTCATCTTCTAGCCTCAGTTCATGCTCTTTCGTTCCAAAAGAATGTTCCAAAAAAAATTTGGGAGGAAGCTACCTTAACTATAGCTCACTTAATAAAGCGTATCCCATCGCATGTCCTTAATTTCGAAAGACCGAGGGAGATATTTTCTCAGTAGTTTCCAAATTTCAATGTGTCATCTATGTTAGTTCTTGAAGTTATCGAGTCTGTTTCATTTGTTCATGTTCACTCTCATAGTCGAAGCAAGCTAGATCCTAAAGCTGTCAAGTGTGTATTCATAGGATATTCACCTACTCATAAAGGGTACAATTGCTACAATCCAACCACTCGTTAAACTTATGTTTCTACTGATGTCACATTTGTCGAAAAAGAAAGCTATTTCTCTAGTCCTTATCTTCAGGGGGAGACATCATCTATGTAAGATAATGATTTGTTTTTGAGAGAACCATCCACATTAGTCAAAACAACCCCTATACACATTGAACCTATTTGTAAGATGAGAAGGAAGCAGAGAAGAAAGCGGGAGAGACAGAGTGGGGGGAGAAAGGCCGTAAAACTCAAATGAGCCGGCTAGACAAATGCATATATACAGAATAGGGTTACACATGATAAATACAATGACAA
>JASKGM010073150.1:0-15739 GCA_034509205.1 Ceratonia siliqua
ACTGGGTTCGGTTAAACCGATGGTTTAAAAAACTCAAACCGCCAACTGAATCGTCCTTAAGTGCACAGTGGTCTATTTTGACTGAATCGAATCATTTGTGCCTGATTTAGTTAAATTTGTTATTGGGTCGGTTTGAACCAAGCGATTTGACTGTTAAAACTGCTCGCCTACACACCCCTAATTCAAAGTAAATGAATGATAAAGATAGGTAAGAGAGGAGAAAATAAGAGATAAATCCTAATCGCTCAAAATAAATATATTACTAAGATGAAAAATGACCGATCATGTACTGAAGAGATCTAGATCCCATCAAAATTCACCAAAAATATCAACCATAGAATAGACTACACAGTACAAAATTGTGATTTCTCATCCCTCTTTTCATTTTCACAAGGACATGTTTTCAGACTTGTCTTTGTTGAATAAGAACTAAGAATTTTATATAAATTTTAGCTCTCTCGTCTCATTGAAGTTATAATTTTATTCAAATGAGATTCAATATTCTCTTTTAATATTATTTTTAAATTATTTAAATTTAAAATAGATTTTATAAAATACTATTTTATAATAGATTTTATAGTTTATATAATATTTGTGAGGTTTAGTTGAAGCTAAAGGATAGTGGGGAAAAAAAGGCCAATTTAATGTGTTGGTACCACTTTGAAAGAGTACAGACCCCAGCATTTTCCATGAACTTGGCCATTTTGGCTCCCATCCTCTGCCCACTGCTTTTTCTATCATTTTTTTTTTTTGCTTATCAATGTTCTGCACTGTAAATCAAGAAAATTTATTCATTTTCTCTTTCTGCTAAGTAAGCAATTTTACCATTTCCCCTCTTTTAAATTATTATCATTTCTGCTGTTTTTTAATAAATAACAGTACAAAATTAAAAAAATTGTAAAAATTTAAATTAAAGTCATATAATATTTAGTGTTAAAAAATGTATTACTTAAATTATTGCCCTTAGACTTGTAAAAATATTAATTTGATAGTAATATTTTATGGAAATTTGTTTCTTTCATTAAAAAAGAAACCATATTTCAAAACATTACTTCATTAAAAGAATATATTTTATAAAATATAATTTCTCTATAAGCGTTAATTAGATAGAATTATGGGCCAAATGGTGAGTTAATAGCTAATCGAGTGGCAATTTCGTAATTATGGGTTTCATATATTACAAACTCAAACCTGCAACGGAAAAGTGTCTTTCATTGTTTCTCGTCATCAAGGAATGTTTTCGGATTGTAATAAATTCAATGGCATCTAACAGAATAAGAAAAAAGAGAGATGGCAGGTCAGGGATAAGAATCATTCAAACATGGAGAGTATCTGAAATCCAAAGCAGAACCAAAAACAAAACAAAAAAAAAGGAACCCAAATGATTCACAGCACTCTTGAGTATGCCCATTTCTCCACAGCCTGTAAGAGGCCTTGAAACTTTGTCAAGAAGCCGACAATTTTGAGATAATTCCAACCTTCCCATGTGGGTTCTTCCTTTTCTTCCTGTCAACTCTGATTCTCTGCTTATTCTGCTCTGTTTTCCTGTTCATTCTCCCTGCTCTCACTCTGGTTTAGACCCACTTTTCTGAGAAACATCTAATACTGAATATGGTTTCCAGCATGTGGGAATCGGAGAGCGAGTCAGCATCAGGACGAGGATATGGAGGTGGACTTCTTACTTCAAGCAAACATGGCGTCAAGACAGAAGGGTTTGAGCAAAGAGGGCAATCTTGGTATGAAAAATGCAGAAAACCAGTACCTTAGAAGATACTAAAGCTTGAAACTTTTCTGATAATATTGTTTTCTACCATTATATTATCCATTTTCCCAATCTTGAATGAGTTGGTTTAGAAGGCGTAGAGGAGCATAAATATTCAATATCTTCATTTGGTATGCAGGTTTGTTGCAACTGATATTCCAAGTGATCTTCTTGTTCAAATTGGAGGAGTTAACTTCCACTTACACAAGGTAGCTTGAATTCTATCTTTTCTTCTTCTCTTTCGGCAAGCTTGAATTATGTTCCTCTATGATGTTTTCTATAAAGAGATCAAACACTACTGACTTGTACTGTTAAATCTTCTGACCTTTTCTCCCACTTTCTCGGGAAAGTACCCTCTGCTTTCTCGAAGTGGAAAGATAAACAGAATCATATATGAATCACGCGACCCAGACTTGAATAAGATAGTCATGGATGAGTTACCTGGTGGGGCTGAGGCCTTTGAACTGGCAGCCAAGTTCTGCTATGGAATTGCTGTGGATTTAACAGCAGGCAACATCTCTGGCCTAAGATGTGCTTCAGAGTACCTGGAAATGACAGAGGACTTAGAAGAAGGCAATCTGATATTCAAAACTGAAGCATTTCTCAGCTATGTGGTTCTCTCTTCATGGAGAGACTCAATAGTAGTGTTGAAAAGCTGCGAGAAGCTCTCGCCATGGGCAGAGAACCTTCAAATTGTCAGAAGATGCAGTGAGTCTATTGCTTGGAAAGCTTGTGCTAATCCAAAAGGAATAAGATGGGCATACACTGGAAGACTCCCCAAAGCTTCCAGCCCAAAATGGAATGACATGAAAGAATCCACCAGCCCCAGTACTAACCAGCAGGTTCCTCCAGATTGGTGGTTTGAAGATGTTTCAATCCTTAGGATTGATCACTTTGTCAGAGTCATCACTGCCATTAAAGTAAAGGGAATGAGATTTGAACTGATTGGAGCTGCAATAATGCATTATGCAGTTAAATGGCTTCCAGGTTTGATCAATGACTCAACAGTAACAGACGAAGCTAGCAACTGCAGTAACAGTAATAGCAATAGCAGTGGAGGTAGCTGGAAAGGAGGGCTTCATATGGTTGTGGCTGGAACTGCAAGAAATGACAATTCAAGTCTTCAAGCAAAAGATCAAAGGATGATCATTGAGAGCCTCATCAGCATAATCCCACCACAGAAAGACACTGTCTCTTGCAGCTTCCTTCTTAAGCTTCTGAGAATGGCAAATATGTTGAAGGTGGCACCTGCATTAGTTACAGAGTTAGAGAAAAGGGTGGGAATGCAATTTGAACAAGCTTCACTGGCTGATCTTCTGATTCCCTCTTATGATAAAAGTGAGACTATTTATGATGTGGATCTTGTTCAGAGGCTGCTTGAGCATTTTCTTGTTCAAGAACAGACCGAAAGCTCGAGTCCTAGCAGACCTTCGTTAGCTGAGAAGCATGTGGGTAGTAATATAAATCCCAAGACCAGAGTGGCAAGGCTAGTTGATAGTTATCTTACTGAGGTGTCCAGGGATAGAAACCTTTCCCTCACTAAGTTTCAGGTGCTTGCTGAAGCCTTGCCTGAATCAGCTAGGACCTGTGATGATGGACTTTACAGAGCTATTGATTCCTATCTAAAGGTAAATCCATCTTCTACCTCAGCAACTTCTTGTTTGAATCATAGTTTTTGTTCTTAAAAACAACAACTTTGATCTATTTTTTTGTGTTCTGTTATCTGTTTTCTTTGAAAACTCAGAGAAAACAGTTTTTAAGAATATATTTTCCAAACTAGTTTTTTTTTGTATTTTAAAAATGTTTTCAAGAGAACAAAAATAAAAAAGCAATCCAAAGCAGCTTTACTGTTGAAAACATTTGCATCTACATTTTTGAACAAATGAATTCCTTCAAGGTCCAATAATATATCACCCTTGAATTTAGTTTTTATGAGGGAGAATTAGCAAGAAAAGGACCTCTAATTCCATTCTACAATTGAAAAGGACTTGAGTTTTTTTCGCACATGGGGACCAAAATGTGGTTATTTAGTCCTTTCTGTCGTTCTCCCATTAATAGTTAAGAGGAAATTAGACTATGAAAGATGTATTGTACCACTCAAAGCTTGATCTCCCAGTTAAATTACACAGAACATAGTAATAAATCTTTCACTTATGGTGACAAGTTCTTTGTAGGAGATATGGAAGCACTATATCAGTGGTTTCCACCACAACAAAATCTGAATTATTCATGTGTAATTTGAAGTGTCGAGTCTTGTATGATACGAGTTTTTTGATACGTACTTAACACAACCCAGCTCCTTTTTTAAAGTGTCCGTGCTTACATAGATTATCTTCATCATGGTAGAAGTTCATCTCCATTTTTGTTTCTGGAATTCTTATCTGTAAAAGAATTTAACTGTCAGGCCCATCCTACACTTTCTGAGCACGAAAGGAAGAGACTTTGCAGAGTAATGGACTGTCAGAAACTCTCCATTGATGCCTGTATGCATGCTGCTCAAAACGAAAGGCTTCCATTAAGAGTTGTAGTGCAAGTTCTATTCTCTGAGCAGGTGAAGATAAGCAACGCCGTAGCCAACAGTTCTCTGAAAGAAGGTGCTGAGTCTCAGTACCAGCCATTGGTTTCAAACAGGAAGACACTTCTAGAAGCAACTCCACAGTCATTCCAAGAAGGATGGACAGGTGCTAAAAAGGACATCAACGCACTGAAATTTGAGCTGGAGAGTGTGAAAGCTAAGTACTTGGAGCTACAAAATGAAATGGAAAATTTGCAGAAACAGTTTGATAAGATGGTGAAGCAGAAGCAGACTTCAGCATGGAGCAGTGGGTGGAAGAAGCTGAGCAAGCTTACAAAGATGACAAATATGGAGAATCATGATATTGGACCCCCGATTCATACTTCTGTAGAACAGAACAGGAAGACACCCAGAAGGTGGAGGAATTCAATATCCTGAAAGATGAGAAGTGATCATATTGATTTCTGTGTCGAAGACTTCTTTCTTTTTTTAATTTCATATTTGATTCCTTCTTTTTGGGGAGTAAATGGGGGCCTCTTTCTTTTCCTTTTGCTTTCTTAAAAGCAATTGCTACAGAATTCTGGCTACGTTGTAATTTGTCACCAAAGTCAATCATATTTTTCTTGCGTGAGTTCCAATGGGGACTTCAATCAATTCTAAAATGCATAATTTCCTAATTTTTATGTTGCGTTCTCATGGATAAAATCAACCAGTGCGTACTCAGTCGGGGAAACGGATCCTTTTCTGACTGGAAGACAAGAAAAATTTTTTTTTTTAAAAGAAGGATGGTCAGATCTTCAAAAGAAGAGAAAAAAATTCCTGCTGAAAACGGTGAGATTCAAAGGGGACTCAATTGGTGATTTCTCCCCTACTCTGGGTTTAGGGGAGAAATTTAATTTAATTTAAATTTTTTAAATTTTTATTTTAAAAAATAATTTAAACAAATAATTAAAAAATTAAAATTAAAATTAACAGATATTTTATATAAAAAAATATTTAAACATAAATCAAAATATAAATAAAAATAATTTTTTTATATTATTTCTTAAAATAAAAAATTTAAAGAAAAAATTAAAAATTAAAATTAAAAAAAATAAAAAAGCTCCTCCTAAATAACATATTCAGGAGTAGCTTAAAATCCCCAAGCTACAAAGTGGGTGCAGTGTTCATTTTACAGTTTTTATTATACCTAGATATTATAATAAAATACTAAGATATTATGATACTTAAAATTATATTTGAAATTTGATATAAATTAAGTGTCTTATAATACAAAAATTACTAATATTTTATGTTTCTAAGTTTTTAATTTTATCAAAATTTCAATAATATAAAAAATTTTAATTTAAAATTCATATGTTTAATATAAAAATTAAAATTTATCAAATAAAATATATAGTTAATATTTATAAAAAATTAATAAAGTTAAAAATTTAAGAATGTGAGATTTCGACAAGTTTTAAGTTACTAGATAATACCAAATACTTTAAATATTATTGTACCAAATATAAATAACAAATATTATTTGACATCTAAAATACTAAAATAAAAATAATGGTGTATTAATTAACATTTAAAAAACATGAATGTTGATATAAATAGAAGACACAACATAAACATAAATATTGCAGCACAAATAAATTTAAAATGTTTAATATAATTTAAAGTCTCCTATTTATAAAAATTTTAATTTTTAGTTAATTCTATTAGATTAAAATTAAGCTTTTATGTTTTCTGTTTAATAATAAAAATACTTCTTATTAATTATCATATTTGATGTCTATTTTTGTCTCGTTATATTAAATGGGATCACATATGCCAACATTTCACTCAATTTTTTTTATAAAAAAAAGAAAAATAATTAGGGAAGAAGTATGAAAGAGGAAACATGATTAGATATTCCAAACTCAAATCATGTCATCCTGCACGACAATAGTGAAACCGCTGTTGCATGACAAGACAACAGGATTAATCACCAGAAATATTTTAAAATAATAATAATATTTATTATTATTATTTATATATTATTATATAATTAGTTTTAAATTAAAATTAAGAAAATAACTTATATATCAAAATACTTATAATAATAATATTCAAATTTTCAGTAGATACTATAAAAAAGGATAAGTCTACTTTACAGCTCTATGTTAAGATGGTAAGATAAGTTCTGATATTTTAGTTTTTCGTTTTTATTATTTTATCTTAATTTTTTAACTTTTTCATAATTAATTATTTTTCAAATGTTTTAAATTTTTTTAAATTTTTTTACTTATAAATAAATAATAAAAAATTATGAATGAATAGTATAAGAAAATATAAAAAATTTTAAAAAATATATGATATAAAAAATAATTAATTAATGTAAAAAAATTAAAAATCAAAATTAAAAAACCAAAATTTATATTACAATTTTAAAATAAGAGTAGTATAGTGTTACTCAAAAAAAAAAAAAAGTTCTTCTAAACCCTTCAATAGGATTAAATTACATCACCTACACTTATGGACAAAATGGACAAAACTAATTGCCAACCAATCATGCCCTATATCTAGTCACTGCTCTAGTTTTCATGGACAAACCTAATTGTTAATTATAATCTTGGTTAGTTTCATTTTTAATATTCTCAAAAATAATAAATAAAATTTATTAATTTTTAATAAGACATCAAATTCTTATATAATATTTTATAAATAAAATATTTTTATATGATGCAAAAGTATCGTTTATTCTTTTTTTTTTTACTCTTTAAAAATGTGATTATTTAATTACAAAAATATAATCAAAATAGAATAATCACACATTATAACTAAATAATCATATTTTATAAAGAATAAAAAAAATAAATATTTTGACACAATATAAGAAAATGATGTTAAGACATCATATAAAAATTTGATATTTATTAATAATCATAGATGATTTTTTTAAATAATATATTTCATATTGATAAAGCAAAAAATTTGAAGTTTTTCAATTGAGTGGTGCTGAGATGATTGTGGTGTCCTTTTTAGTGAATGTTGAAAGCACTTATTTGGCATGAAAAAGACAAGGCAACTATTACTGATATTATGATTTATGACCAACCCTACTACTTATCTTCTATAGCCTTTACTTTAGAAATTAGCATTAATTACCCTAAACTAGAATTACATCTATTACTAGGCCTTCAATTCATTACATATTAGTCATTCATTGCATCATGCTCAATGCCTAACACTTCTTCATATTTGCATGCTCCCCATAACAAGTAACTCAAGTACTCTAACAAGTATTATATTTTGAATAACCATATTATAAAGTATTATTTTAAAATAAATATCTTTAAGATCCTAAAAAAATGAGAATTTTATTTTGAAAAGACACTGATTCATGAATAATTTTTATTTATTTATTATCTTTAATTAACCAAAAGACTAGTTCATTAAATAAGATTGCTCAACTTACATATATGCACTTTGTCATAATTATATTTGTTCAATGTGGGATATGAAATGACCGTGATCATTCATATCATTCAATTGATGTAAATTAGGTTTAACTAATCAAAAAACTAGTATGTTTAATAAGGTTGCCCAATCTACATATATTTATTTTATTATAATTATACTTATTCGATTTGAGATATGAGATATGAGATGACTGTGATCATCTACAACATTCCCACCATGTTCAAAGGACACGCATCCTACGGTGCCATGCTTCTCACGTGTATATATCGTGAACCCCACATGTACCTACACCATCAAGTAAATCAAGCTCTTATATTAAATTAATACAAATTAAGCCTAACTAATCAAAAGATTAATTCATTAATTAGGGTTGTCCAACTTATATATATACATTTGATCACGGTTATATATCTATGCAATATGAGATATAAGATGGTCACGCATTTGATCACGGTTATATATCTACGCAATATGAGATATAAGATGACCGTGACAATCTGCATCAATAATGCTTCTTACATAAATCCATGACGGTGACCATTTGCATCAATAATGCTTCTTACACAAATCCCTGTCCTTTTAATTACTTTAGCTAGCCTCTGGTTCCTGTCAACTTTCAAGAAATAGCAAATTGGATATATATCATTATCAAGCATCAGCATGTATCCTTTTAGTTATAGGATATGCTTGGAACGAGTTATCACAAGCCACTCTCTTCAAAGCTTACTGTTTAATTTCGCAGAAGGATCTTCATTGCTAGAGGTCTAATAATTATATAGGGAGACTAACAAGGATACCATATATGATACAAATGCAATATTCGGTGTCAAAACAAATTGGCTCACTTGACAAAAAAAAATTCCATAAAAGTTTCATAATCATTCATGTTATGTGAACTATGCCAAGAACAAACATTACACTAATCATGAAAAAAAACAAAATGGTAAAGGAAGCAACCAAAAAAAAGGACTTTTAATTAGTGCATAATGTTGACTTATCAAAAACTTAAAGCATCCTTTATAGGTGTTATCCGTTTCCCCTTTCCTTTTGCTCAAAAAGATTTCCAAGAAACGTTGAAAAAAGGAAAAGCAAATTGTTTTTTTCAGTCTCATCAAAAGGATAGGACTCTTTGAAACTGCTTTTAAAAAAATAATTTTTATTTTATGAAAATAAAAATAATTATTTGACACGTTATTTTATTAATTATTTATTAAAACTATAACTGAGAAAATAAAAAACTAAAAATAAGTTTACATTTTTTTTATTCTTAAATTTTTTTAAAAACACATAGAACACATTAAAAAAATATTTTTTATTAATGACAAAGTTGTAAATATGTATTCCCAAATGAAAATTATTTTCTTTCACTTAAAACAACAACGCCATTCCCATCTTCTTCAAAACAACGCCACTCTCATAAAAAACCTCGAGCAATAATAGCTATTCGAAAGAACTGCCTGATTAAGCTGTAGAAACAATGTTAATATCTTGTAATCACATTACTAATTAAATATAGATAAAAAAAAACATATCAATGCCTCTTAATTAGGATTTATATAAAATATTTTGTTACTTTTAGAGAATTTATTTTTAGGTTTAATATATATAAACAGTTGATTATGAAATTTTACTTTGTTTTCTCTAATGTTATTATGAGACATTATTTTGAACTTATTTAAAATAACAGAAAAATAAATCTTAGTATTTCTGAATCATACAAAAAATATTTAAAAACAAAAACAAAAACTATAAGATAAACCGAGCCACTCCAGAAAGACCAACGATATATCCTGCATCAGTTCACACTTCACAATGCAAGGAAATATTTGACATCATTTATTGCAGCCTTGCCAAACTACATAGTAAACTTATGATAACACACTATAGCAATAATCTAACATAATTCTCATCAACCAGGTCAAATTCTAATTTCTTTGATTTTTCTTTTCTTTTCTTTTTTATCAAATGGGAAACCTCATTCAATCTTCTTCGCATTCCATCCAAAGGAAAAAGAGAGGGGGAAAGTCATTTAAAAGTACCAAGAGGATGAAGCAGTCTAACATTCTTTCCTTATCTGCAATAAGAAAAAGAAAATTAACACCCCTCCCCCAGACCCAAGAAAACAAAAATCTTCTGATTTTCATGCAGGATTGTCCCCCACAGAATTGCATGCAAAAATTTAAAAATAGGAAATAGAAGAATCATTAGATTCATAGTAAGTGATCTTCAATTACCCAATAGGTACAAACATAAAATACATAGGACAATAAAACTGGACAAGGTGAACAACAAGCCAGCCATAAAGCCAGGATACACATACACTCAGACCTGTAACAACACTACCACATTCACTCACACCACAATAATTCACACACTCATTCAACTGAAATACATAATAGCATAAAGGAAAATATACCTAGAATACTCAACCACCTCTCAATTACAAACTAGAAACCAGAATAGCTTGTCATTCCAACCTCAGCATGTAAAACAAAGCAACCTTTACCAGAAATGGCATATTTAAGAAAGGGCCCCAACAAGTCATGATGACAAACCACGCTCCTCCTTCTAGCACTCCCCAACATACGACGAAGCTTTCTTGGTACTTTAGAATCTATGCCAGCATGATATGCGTGCAAGCTTGAAAGAGAGGACAAAAGCATAAAATCAAGAATGAAATGGAGGTGGAAAGTGGGACCCCAGTTGCCAAACGCGCATGCATTCAATCAAGAAGAAAGTTCAGCACTTCAGAGAAAAAAGTGTCCTCATTTACAGCATAGCCCACCACTACCATCTCCCATCCGTTCAATCTGTGACCTCTAATCTTTAATCCTTCAAAAGCTAAAAGACAATGATTCTGGTCAACAAAATGAACCCCCAATTCCCATTTTTCTTCAATTACAGCGGCAAAGTGAAGTACTATCTATTACTGCTTTTGTTCCTTTATTGGCAGCTACATATAAACCTCGAGAAAGAGGATTAGGAAAAAAAAAAAAAAAAAGCAAACATACTGACACAAGTACTTAGGGGTATTTCAATCCAAGAGCACCAGTTTGGGACATCAAAGATTTCAGGTACTCAATAGTTCCATCAATGACTACCAGTGGCTGCTTTCCCTTTCCTCCAGGAACTAAGTTCTCAAGAACTCTCAATGATTCACGGATCTTATCCTTTTTCAATTGAATATCACCTGCCATTGCATTCTCTTCTCCCTGATTTTTCACAGCAGAATACGTTTGGCCACTGGAATACTTTGATTCTGCATCACTGACATACTCACAAGTTTCATTTAGTCTTACTGAACCAGCACTGTTGTTGGGTGATAATCTTTTGTGCTCATCATCAATTAACTTCTGCCTTTTGTTTGGCCTGTCAGAGCTAGCAACCTCCTCCTTCATATTCTCAAACTGCTCTTGCATCACATAAATTCTTTTAGTTGCCAATGGAGAACAACCTGTACTTGTTACCTCATCATCATCAATATAATCATCATCTTCATCCGAGTAAAGCAAGGCGTTAATTTCTTCTGTGTCTTCATGCATTTCACTTTCTTCATTAATTATAAGATTCTCATCATACTCTTCTGGTAAACTCCATTTAATTGGATAATTTTCACCCATAGTAGCTGCCTGTCCCTCCTCAATTACATCAGAAGCTTGAGTAAATTTTGTAGGAGTAACAATTGGACTCTGGACAAGAGGGAAAACAGGACTGTAGAACAACCTTCTCTTATTACCAGATTGGTCATAAATAAGTAACTTTTTCTGCAAAGATGCGGGATTTTCATTCTGCATGGCCCCTGCAATGTGTCTTTCATTCAAACATAGTTCTGAATTGGGATATTGAAGGAATCCTTGCACTTCATCTGTTCGCTTGGTCTCCAGACTCTTTAAAGCAGGAACTGTGAATCCTGGAATAGTATTATGTCCAGGAACGATGCAGGTGCTAGCATTTAGGTATGACAGAATACTGCATAGCCGAGGCTCCGGAAATGTGCTGGAGCCATTCAAATAAGGTGATTGCCAAGCCACATGAAGTGGACAAGGCCAAGCCCTGTCAGCCTTGACCATCCAACAAAGAAAAAGACCTACAAAACAATAAAATTGATCACTCAATATGAAACCCTTTCAGCTGTAAAGATTCGAAAGATCCTTTAAAAATACGTACCAGGAGATTTTATGGTGCTCTGAAATGGGATCTTAGTAATTTGCAGCTTCTCTGAGAAACAAAGGATAGAAAAGGAAAACCACAAACTCCAACTTAAAGAGAAAAAAACGTGGTATCAATCTACGTAACAGGTTTAAGCAAATGACGGAAGTACTCAGCCTGCAATGAGTCAGAAGATAATATTGACGAGCTCTTAAAAATATCTAATAACAAATCAAAAGAAACTTTAGAGTATTCAATGGCAATGATACATATGTTTTAATATGCACAAATAACAGACATAAAGGAAATTTTCATCAAAGAGCTAATAAATATAGTTAAAGGAAAGAACTACAGTCGAGAAATACCAGCAATCAGTAACATATTACTAACCTGACAATCATGCATGGGTTGAAAGCATGCTATCACTCTAACAATAATGGTAGGTTCACCTCCAATGCCATTCTCATGTTTTAATGCCCGAAATCTTGTTTGGCTTGCCGCTTGGCACACCATAACGTCTTTTGATTCTCACCTCACTACTCAATCAATATGTATACACCAAAGATATACCCAACAGAACAGGACAATGAAGGCACCAAATAATATAAAATAACAACCAAAATCAGCTAGAACAAGGGAACAATACAAGACGACGACACACTGAAGACACAATACTGAACTGTCTTCACTTCCTATCTTTCAGCCAATTCTATACTTATCAGAAGAAATGACCAAACAGCGATTGGCATCCATGGGCACTGGTTCAGAACAGGGGATCAAGAGTAACTAAATGTAGAACTTATGTGAGTTGTAATCTACAGAATAACTTTACAATACAAATTCAAGCATACAACTTTGTGGAACACATCAACAGAGAGACCCAACCAACACATGTTGATTTCTTTTTCTGTGACTCAAGATATCCAGAATTCCAGAATTGCTTAGAGCCTTGGGAAGATGTTATGCCCACATAATCAATATCCCTGAAACAAGAATATATAATAAAATAAATATCTAATTTCATCATTGCCAAACATCTTAAATTAAAAGTATGCAATATCATAAAGAAGAACGTTTTATAAACTGCAAAAAAGAATACTTAAAAATAAAACATCAATAAGACAATAATTACAAGGACAAAATGAAAAGAATCATTGCAACATACAACTTCAGGTGTTCAGTTCTTCGAAACAAAACAAACCCACAACATAAATGACCAATTATTTTTCCTTCTCTTGAATTTCTTATCCAAATGGAAGAGAGGCTCCTTTTGGCCTCACAATGGCCATAATAAGATAATAGAGAAAGAAAAGGAATATCATCACCCCAATTTTCACTTGTTGGCATCTAAGAAACAAGGACATAAGTCCATTTAGCGCAGTAGGATTATTCCTCAGTCAAATTAAGTTCCTTCCAACTCATATATAACAACACAAAAGAAGATCCAAAAATTCAATTCATCTACAATTCTCAAATTCCTCAGTAACCAAGTATATAAAAATAACGGCAGGATGACCCAAACAAGAAAAAGGAAATCATCCCCATAGGAATAGATTGGAAAACCCAATTTCCATAATATGATCCTAGTCCCAATTCAAGTTCTACCGTTACTCTTTAGATTTGTTTTTTTCTCACCAAATACCCATAGAATACAGAAAACCCATCTAGCAAAATATAATATAGTGTCAGGCAGATCAATTTCTTGAAGACTTACAGATGGATTAGAGGAAAGACGATGCCTTGATAATCGACTCAATTCGAATTTTGGGCAGAGTGGAAGAAGCGAGAGATTGAAAGCAAGGACAGTGAACAGTGAAGAAAAGAGAAACCAAAGCTGAATGTCCAAAGGTACAAAAACTTGTAGATGCCAAGATTATATAGACAAGAATTTAGTATTTTACCTTATGTCTTTTCTCGGTAATTTGCTAATTGCCATTATTATTATTATTTTTCTTCCCCTCCCTTTTTTCTCTTAAGAAATTCAAACAAAACAAAGTGTTTGATGAGCGAGTATTCTAATTTTTTTAAAAATAGTTACCAATTTATTCAGAAAATTTTAAATATGAGATAGGTGAAGATAAATATTTATAAGAAAATTTATATATGACTATATTAAATATATGAAATAATTTAAAATACAAAATATAAATTGTTTCCATATCTAATACCAAGATAATTTCATCTAGTTTTTATGAAGGAAATAATTATTAATATATTCATGTGACATTTGGTATAAAATTCCTCTAAAAAAATTTGTTCCCATAGTCTTTGTTTTAAAAAATAAATATTATGCTAATAGATTTAGGCATATTTCATATATTAATAATATTAATAATTATTTATTTCACTTTCATTCGTTTTTCCAGAAAAAGGTAATGCCCGTGAAAGTTTCTTGGCCTTTTGCTTCGTCATCTTTCCCTCTTGGATGCATCTTAAAGTTTTTTATTTTATTATTTTAATTTATAATTCAGACATAATTTATGAAACATAACGGAAGGAAATAATTCAATACTCCCATAATATCATATAATTTTAATGAAGGAAATATAATATTACGAGAATACCATACAATTGGTCGTGAGGGAGGGAAATAATTTACCCTTCTAGCACTTTTTGTTAAAATGGTTCCAAGATTAACAATTTAAACTCTCACTCTCATATCTATCTACCAAAAATAATTAAGAAGATATAAATTTTAAAATGTATGGAATATTAAAATTATAATTTCTTAAAAACTCAAGCTCCCCATAATATGACCACTTTGAACAAAAAGAGTTAGCTTCCCTCAACAAATATTGATTCAATTAATAAAATTAAACTATATTAATTAAAGAGTTCTTAGTTTCAATCATGTTAATAATATCTAATTGATAGTTATTCTCAAATATATATATATATATATATATATATATATATTATTTTATTATTTTTTTTTTTAGTTCCATCTTAATTTTTTGAATTTATTGTATAGCAAAAAAGAAAAAAACAAAGGAAGGTGGGTTCCTAATAATTAGAAATGTAGAGCGTAATTTGTAAGCTAAAATACTGTTCTCACATGCTGCAATGGTAGCGCATGAGGAAATTTGTGGCAAATGTTCAATCATAATCTCACACCTCACAATTAACACAGTTTTTCATCACCAAATTTTGTATATTCTCAAATTCTATTTTTCTCATTTCAGCTTTCTCAAGCAATTTATATCAAAATTATGAAAATATTTTGAATGATCTAACTAATCTTTATTATGGCCATTTCAATCCTACTCAATAAAAAAAAAACTTTTTCTTTTTACTTTTTTTTCAATTTTTTGAATACTTTTGTTATGAAATATTTTTATATTCTTTTAACTTATTTCTTCAAATAAATTATTTTAATGCCCCTTTATTGTTATGAAAGAGGTTCCACCACTCATTCTGTGATTCATTGGTCATAGCTATTAATTATCATCTTTTCTTTCGCACTTAGCCAATTGCCATTGCCATATATTGCCATTTCACTTTCTTTCTTTCTTTCTTTCTTTCTACTATTCATAGTTGATTTTCACTCTCACTGTAATATTAGTGCCTACCCACTATTATTCCCCAACAATTCACTATACCTTCTTGTATCATATGCCTTATACTGACAAAATATATTAATTAGAATTTTGTATTATTAAAATATTCTAATTTAATTAACTATTTTTAAAGATATTATATTCAATATATATTTATAAAATGTTTTTTTAGTATTACTTAAAACTAGCTTAGGTAATTAATGGGTAGGGGTGGGGGTAATGGGTCCTCTATTGGACCTCTCACTTGTATTAAAATTTTTTTTATCTTTAATATTATTATAAAATTATTTTAAACACAAAAATGAA
>JASKGM010073192.1:0-15732 GCA_034509205.1 Ceratonia siliqua
CGAACGCCCAATCTTTTAACAGAATGCCTTAATATTTGAAAAAAATGCCTTATCCTACAAATTAAGGAGTACCGGACGGGCCCATAATAATGAGAGAAAGACAATTAGCTTGACTGATGAGAGTAGTGAATTTCTTTTTTTAGACATTATTCCTGGAAAATATAGGTTCGAAGTCACGCATAAATTTTCAGAATCAGCAACAGTGGAAGATAATTGGTACTGGGAGCAAAGCTTCATTGATGTACATGTTGGAGCTGAGGACTTAAAAGGAATTTTGTTTAATCAAAAGAATTACTTGGTAAATATTATTTCCACCCATGATGTTGATAGTTACATGATTCAACCAGATGGATCGATTGTGAGTTGAAGATTCAGAAAGGTTCCCAACAAACATGTATAGAATTTCCTTGAGTGCATGAATTGTATTTTGTAAACTCATGTATCTTCTTAGGGAGCTCATATGTGAAGATTGATACATCTAATATATTGACCATCCATCTGAAGGGAGAGAATTATCTTCTTAAAGGACAAATAAATGTACAGCCTAGCTCACTAGATGAATTTCCGGAGAATATAATTGTGGATATTCAATGGGGTCGAGTTGGTGTTATTGTTGTTCCCCTGGCCACACTTACATCTCATGGAAAAGATCAAACAAGTTTTGCTATATTTGAGTATTTTATTTGGGCTAATCTTGTAGAAAGGCTTACCTTTGGTCCTTGGGATTCAGGGAATTATAGGAAGAAGATTTTATTTTATCCTAGAGGACATCAAGTCTCTATAACAGAAGACAGTTGTCCAGTTTATGTTCCAACATTTTCTGGCAGACTTGGTGTTCATATTAGGACTCTTGGCGCTGGAGGTCTTTTATACATTACTTACAATGTTGAGGCTTCAAAGCCTGGTTATTATTTAAAACAAGTTGGGTTTCATTCCTTTAGTTGTCAGAAGTTTAGTCAAAGGTCAGTATACTTATGTCACAAAGATGATGCTCAAGAATCCATTCCTTCTGTGCTATTATCTTTAAGTGGTGGAACATTTTTGCTTACTAATTTATTTCTTGGGATGTCCTGTCTGCGTCCTGATTTAAAGGAGTGTGCATTCTCTCCTCCATCATAGGCAATAAAGTTTGGTTCAGTGGAGTCTAGAGAAGCCATTTTCCAACCCACTCAAGTCTTTGCAATGCCGGAAACAACTTTGGGACTAGTTCCTGATGTGGGTGTTTCATACTTGTCTCAATTGCCTGGATTTTTTGGAGAATATGTTGGTCTTACAGGTGCTAGGTTGGATGGTGCAGAATTGCTTGCTTGTGGCCTTGCAACACATTTTGTCTATTCATCGAAGTTGTCTTCATTGGAACAAAGCACCACGTTAGGGCAGTTATCTTCAAGTGCTTCTCTTGAATCAATTTTTCAGGAACTTGGGGATATTATTACCTAGTTACCGAGAATTGAATCTCATTCTATATGAAGTTGAGAAAGTGAAGAATTGGAGGAGACACTACAGGGAATTTATAAAGGTTATGAGTCAGAATAATAATTTATTGCTTGATGTTCTACGAAAGATATTGCCAAGTTTAAAGGGATCACTGCTCATGGAAAAGTGTGATGAACTGATAGGTTTTCTTAAACCTCCCTTTGATGCTGAAATTTATTGTGTATGGATTGATGAAGTAAATGTTCTCTACCAACTTGTGGAACAAGCACATGCAAGTAAATCGGGTTTGAGAGAAATATTAAGCCTTGCCTCAATTAATGTCGGGGGAGATACTAGCATTATCCCTGAAATTTTGATCATCACTGTAGAGATCAACGTAATGGTTGATAAAAGAATTTTACATGGAAGTTTTATTACTTTTATTTCAAAATTTGCTGGACAAGTAAGTGTTGTGGCTAAGGCAAACATCTCCATTGATTTAATAGTTCCTGATAAGACTATAGTAACAGAAGTTTTGCTAGAAGGCTTACTAATTGATGACTATATGATGTTTGGACCTTGGCAAGGCAGAATTGGGCGTGTTCTAGGCTATGTGATTGTCTTAGTTGATGCTGGTTTAGTTTGTAAAGCCATCCAGACAGATTCATTGCATCTTAACCCAAGTCCTAAGAATATCCTTGTAGATGTATTTTTCTCTCATTACCATGAGCAAGGAGTAGAGACTATTTCTTCAGCGTTTCTTATAAACTTCAGATGCCTCTCTGACTTGTGGAAAGCTAATAGGTTGAAATTAGAAGATATTATTGGAAAGCATCTACAACTTATGTGTCAGCTTCTTATAATGTTCCATAAGTGCCTGTGTACCTTAACCTTAACTCGAGGACAAGTTTTTCTCAAGAGGGAGGGCCTGATGTGGAACAAGTTACCCTAGAAGTTCTTGGACAAGTTAGATCATTAGAAGGCCAGAAAATAATTTAGTACTTGTTTAGTTTTGGAGTTTGCTTGTAGCGAGTAGCTTAATATTTCTGATGTGTATTGTATGTTGTGGCTGTTTTGTTATTACCGTGCGTTTCTATTTTTGTAATTAGTAGTATGTTTGGAGGGCAATAGTGTCATTCAACTGTAAGCCTTCTAAATATATCCCCCTATTGTATTTTTGGAGGTCAGGATGAAATACATATAAGATATTTGCTTTGTCTCTCTGTTTTGAGAGTGCTTCTCAAGTTACTGTTCATGCAACAGTATTTCCGCACCGGGAACGTAGATTCCAACGCTTACACTTAGCTGTTGAGCTGAGTTTTCTATCCTACCACTCTTCTTTTGCGTGAAGTACTATTTTTCTTAAGAGCATTCATCTCTTCCATTACTGCTAATTTCCAATTTGGATCATCAAGTGCTTCTTGAATGTTTCTCGGGACAAATAAGTGTGAAACTTTTGAGGTAATAGCCTTATGTGTATTAGTTTTCATAGGAAAGATAATTAGGAATAGGATATTTGGTACAAGTTCAGGTTCCTTTTCTCATTGCTATAGGAATATCAAGGTTTGATGATTCTTGGCTTTTAGAATTCATAGGGATTGAAGATGAGTTAGGAACTAAATTACTTGTGGTATCTAGAGGTCCAGTTCCTGAGGGTTGAGATTGAGCATTCCCAAGAGGAATAGATTGATTTTGATTCTTTTGATGAAGTCTTCTCTGAGTATAAATCAGAGGCTCAGTATTGGTGCCCAGTTGTAGTGAGTCTCCCCCTGTTTCAGATACAATAATACTTGGCACTATACAACTAGGATTCCCTTCATTTGTTTTATCACATTGTTTCTGACTTTTAATTTTGGGTATAGCAATAGGATCATGAGGTGAAGTAGTTAAAACCATATTTGGTAAGGGAGTAGAAGATTCATTCCAAAAATTATCTTCCATTACCTCACTCTTCCCTAAAGAGAATTTTTGTGAAAGCAGGATTTATGTTCAAAGAAAGAGACATCCACACTCACGTAAATTTTTATGGTTTGGGGATTATAGCATTTATATGCCTTTTTGTTAGAGGCATACCCTATAAAAACACATTTTTCAGTCGGAGGGTCAAGTTTGGACCAAGTATTATAGGGTATATAAACAAACGCAACACAGCCAAAAACCTTTAGGGGTAAATTTGAGTATATTCTAGATAAGGGAAATTGTGTTTTGAAGCAGTCCAATGACGTGTTATATTGTAAAACACGTGTAGGCATTCTATTATTCAAATACGCAGCTGTTAAAACAACATCCCCCCAAAGATATTTTGGAATATGCATTGAAAATATTAAAGCACAAGATGCTTCAAGTAAATGCTTACTTTTTCTTCCAGCAATTCCGTTTTGCTGAGGAGTATCTACACAAGTAGATTGATGATGTATACCTTTTTCTTTCAAAAAACTTCCCAGAAGCCTATTAAAATACCCATTCCCATTATCGGTGTGAAGAATGCTAATTTTGGTTTGAAATAGTTTTAATCATTGTGTAAAATTCTTTAAATTTTTTTTCAACCTCAGACTTTTCATTCATCAAATACACCCAACATAATTGTGTGTGATCATATATAAAGGTGACAAACCATTTTTTCTTGAGAGGGTAGGAACTCTTGAAGGTCTCCAAACATCAATATGAATTAAATAAAATGGTTTTGAAGAGGTGTAAGGTCTTGGCATATAAGTAGTACGATGATTCTTAGATAAACAACAACTTTCATAATATAGTGTTGAACAATCCAAACCCTCAAATAAAGTAGGAAACAAATGTTTATGGAAAGCTAGGATGTCTTAGTCTTAAGTACCAAAGCATTATTTGTTCATAAACAGATCTAGAACTAACACTACTAAGGCCTTGAGTCTGTTTATTATTGAAGACATTACCATTAAAGTAATTAAGTCCATCTATCATCTTAGCATTGTCAATCTTCTTCCTAGAGGTTTGGTCTTGAAATTCACAGTGAGAGTCACAAAAAATGGCACGCCAATTAGTGTCTTTTGTTAGTTTGCTCACAGATAAAAGATTGCAGGCTAATTTAGGGACATGTAAAATAGATTTAAGGTCTATGCTGTCGGTTAGTTTTATCAAACCTTTTCTTGCAATGGGTGAAAAACTACTATCTGCAATTCGAATTTTTTCAAGACCAGAACATGGTGAGTAATTGTAAGAGAGATTGGAAAGGCTGATCATATGGTTAGAGGCTCCAGAATCAATGATCCATGGAGTAGAATTTAAGCAACAAGAAAGGGCATTAAGTGCACTACCTGTTTGTGCCATAGAAACATTAGGAGTACCAGAAGATGATCCACTTGCTTCTTGCTAAAGGCACTTGTCTCAGCTTCATTGGCAGCCGGTATAGTACGATTGTTTCTATTACCAGGCTTGCTGCTCTTCCAATTTGCTGACTTTCCATGAATTTTCCAGTATGTCTCTCTAGTTTGGCGAGATTTGTTGCAGTAATCACACTAGACTCATGACATTTTTTCATGTTTTTGCTGAAAATTGATTGCTTTATTAGTAGTAGAATCTCCAACAACCAGAGCAGAATTCTTAACAGCTATGCTAGTAGTCTTTTTTCCCAACATTACTTGTCTGCGGCTTTCTTCCCTTTGAACCTCAGCCACCAATTGGTGGTAGTGGGGTCTTACCAATTATCCGTCCTCGTACTTCATCAAATTTCACATTTAAACTAGCAAGGAATTTGTAAATACGATGATCCTCCATGGTTTTTATAAAATGATTAGCATCTTTAGTGCATTTTCATTCATAATCATTGAATAGATCCAAGTCCGGCCAAAGACGTTTCAAAGAATTGAAATACTTGGTGACTAAGTCATCCCCTTGCCTTATCTCACCAAGTTTCAGAGTCAATTCATAGACTTGAGACTGATTTCCTAACTCAAAGTACATCTAATTCACATTGTCCCAGAGTTCTTGGTCGTGGAGTAGCCCATATAGCTAGAGCTACTATCCTCATCCATTGAACTCACAAGCCAAGTCATTACCATTGAATTTTTTGTATCCCAAGTTGCATACATTAGGTCCTCTGATGCTGGTGCCTTCTCATCTCCCGTTAGGTACCCAATCTTTCCTCTCCCTTTAATGTACCTTCGAACAGACTGGGACCACTGTAAATAATTATCACCATTAAGGCGAATGGTGGTAATCTGAACAGGGTGAGAATCAGTATGGGAAGTTTGGGTTTTTTAGGATGGTGTTGACGCATCAGCCATGGTTGTACAGTGAAGAGAATCGTGCAGAAAAAATGAATCTGGTTTTTAGGGTGGCTCTAATACCAAGAAAACTTCAAGAAGAGGAGAAAAATTGGTAGAATACTTCTTCTTATATACTCTATATTCAAAAGGATTTACACTGGTTCTCTTTATAGGAGAGAACTCAAGCAGAAAATTAGGAAGCAGATTGCACTAGCTAGTTGTCCTAATTAATTTCCTATTTATAGCATTGACTAATAAAACAAAAAACTCCTAAGAATCAGCCTATACAGCTATCAAATAATTACGATTAAAACTTTCAAATCTTTTAAATCTTTCCATTTTCAATCTTGTCAAATCTTTCCTTTTTCAATAATAGTTTTATTATAATCTTTAACACGCTCCTTCACGTGAAAGTGACTCTTAGGCTTGATGTGTGGACAATTTAATTATAGTGGGAGCGGCATGGATCGAACTCTTGGCCACTTAGTCATAAAGGCTCTTATACCATGAAACCAGGTAGGAGACAGAAAAAAACACTGCAAAAAGAAAGGAAGGAAAAATTGTATGCTTCCTTGTATATTGATTTATAGAAACTGTAGAGAGTTATATAGGCTATGTTACTAACTATAATCCTATGTTTTAGGAAAGTAAATCAGCTTACTAAATGGAAAGAGTCATGGAGATTCATTCCAATCTATAAGTATAACTATTTACAACTGCCTATCTTATTAATTCAAATGCTACCTCTACTAATTTCCTTATCCAGTGGATACTAATTTCCTTATCTGGCGGATCAGGTAAAATATCTCAACAATTCAACTACAAGATTGTTGACAAATCAACTTGGGTAGAACTCACCCCCAAAAGCTAGCTCATTGGTGGGAGGGTGCCCAAGAGATTATATACTTCACTTAACCAATCTACTCAGACTATGTGGGACTTCTAACACTCCCCCTCACGACGGAGGAGTGCACCTACGATGGAGAACGTCTCCAATACCTGGCATAGACCACTGAGTCTTGGCTCTGATACCATGTTGACAAACCACCTTAGGTAGAACTCACCCCCAAAAGTTAGCTCATTGGTGGGAGGGTGCCCAAGGGATTATATATCTCACTTAACCAATCTACCCATACAATATAGGACTTCTAACAAAGATAAATTTCTAGAGATAAGCTGAAATGTAATGTAATTTGATAACTGACAAAACTAGAAGACCATCCTAAATTAGAAGATAACTCTTTTAACACTCTTTGTCAAGCTTCAGCAAATAAAAGAAATTAAAAAAAGGGAAAACAAATAACCAACTCAAATAAAAGAACTTAAGCAACTAGCACTACCTTTGACTTTTTGGAAAGAAGGCAGCCCAAAGATGACCTAGAATAAATAATGTAGGCATGATAACAATTGGAATACACAAAAAGTTACTAGGAGTGATGTCGATCTAAGGAAAAGTGCCATTAGTGCTATGCACAGTGGGAAGAGTGGCTAGAATGATGCACAAACAGTGAAAAGTGCTACGGGTATGTTGTACAACTGGAAAAAAGTGTTGTTGGTATCATGTACAGCTTGAAGAATGGCTGGAAATGGAGAAAACAATAAGAAAACTACTAGAGACACTAGGAAAGTTGATGAATTTCAGGTGGGCCTAACTCATCATTCCAAAAGCGCTTTGGAAGGTGAGGATTGCCTCACCCTTATATACAATACTTAATGACCTTATCCAGGGAAGGTGGGACTTCCAACATTCAACCTTACGACCGGAGAGGGTGAACCTAGTACACCACTTAACATAGATATGACCATCTCCGTGCCTGGCATAGGTCCTGGTCCCAGTCTCGGATCACTTGCTATGATACCATGATGTAAAAAAGAATTCTATTTCTTGTATCTTCTTTACAATTAGAAAGGTGAATATATACACCTAAAGACATAATTACAATACTAAAATTATTTCTAAAAATAAGCTAGGAAGTTAATACTAATTATGGGAAATAATTAGGATACTAATCACTAATTACATGATATCCTAATCACTAGTTATAGAAGATAACTGCAATCCTAACAGCTGTATACAATTTCCACACTCCTCCTCAACCTGGTGAGTAGAGATCTTCCATTCCCAGCTTGGATATGTGATGCAGATTAGGAGAGAACCTGTAGGAAAAAACTAGAGATGAGCAGAAAATAGAAGGAGAAAGATGAGTGAACAGTAACTGGGGTTCTTCTTTGAGAAACCTCTGAAATTCCTTTCAACATAAGCACAAAACTCCTACACATATTAGCTGGAACCGATATATCGGGAGAGACTAGCTACTGTTTCTAAAGGAAAGGAAAGAGAGTCATGTGCCGTGCACCTGACTTACTAAAACAACAATACTCAAAAGCATACAAACGACTAAAACAAGATAAAACATAAAAATAGAGCCTGGATGCTCCTGCATCAGTCTCCCCTTCTAGAAAAAACAGCGACATCTGGATTGAAAACACAACTAACTTCCTCGTAAATTTCAGGGTCAATGGCCTTTAATTCATCCTCTGCCATCCAGGTGCTCTCGGTGGCAGATTTGCCTAACCACTTCACTAGAAATCTGCGATAAGGAATTCCCCTCCTTGAAACCACTTCTTTCACGTCAAGAACATCTTCTATAACTTCAGCTTGGGCCTTAGGCAGGTTGTTAATTTGCTTACTCACAGTAGCCATTTTCTCCTTCAAACCCTCCAAAAGGATGAAGATCAGCAATATTAAATATGGGACTAATCTGTAATGAAGGAGGTAGTTCCTATCAAATAAGCATTAGAATTGATCTTCTTCAAAACTTTACATAGCCTAAACTTCCGAGAATTAAGCTTGTGATAGGTACCCTTAGGAAACCGCTCTTTCCTCAGATGAACCAAAACCAGATCACCTTCTTCAAACTCTTGCACACGAGGATGTTGATTAGCAGAATCTGCATAGGCAGCATTGTTACTCTTTATAGCTTCGCTAACTTCCCTATGAATGTGTTGTACATGCTCGGCAAAGGACTCCCCATCAGCACTAACTCTGTCATCTTGGGGTAGGGGCACAAGATCAACCACAGTTTGGGGCTTAAGCCATAAGCAGTCTCAAAAGGCGTCTTCCTGATCCTTCTATTTATCGAATTATTATATGTAAATTCAGCTTGCGGTATGACAGTATCCTAAGCCTTCATATGACTGCCCACAAAACACCTCAGTAAATTTCCCAAGCTCCTATTCACTACCTCAGTCTGACCATCGGTTTGGGGGTGGCAAGTGCTGGAATACTTTAGTTGCGTTCCCAACTTCTTCCATAACGACCTCCAAAAATGGCCCATAAACTTCACATCTCTATTGGATACTATCGATGTAGGAACCCCATGTAATCTAACCACCTCTTTAAAGAACAACTCGGCAATGCAGGAGGCATCTGCTGTTTTAGAACAAGATATGAAGTGTGCCATTTTAGAGAATCTATCAACTACCACGAATATGGCATCATGACCCCTGGCTGTTTTTGAAAGTCCCAAGACGAAATCCATGCTTAAGTGGACCCAAGGAGCTGTTGGTGTGGGTAATGGGATGTACAACCCCGTGTTTTGTGCACCCCCTTGCTAAATTGACAAACTGAACATCTCTTTACCCATCTTTCTACCTCCTTGGCCATTCTCGGCCAATAATATCGATCCGCCACCAAAGCTACTACTTTATCCCTTCCAAAATGACCCCCCAAGCCGTTTCCATGGAGTTCTTTTATAATTTGTTCCCTCATCAAGCCCTTTGGGATACACAATTTGTTACCCTTGAACAAGTAGCCTTCATGTAGCCTAAATGGTAATTTTTTAGTACTATTTGCTTGCTGTAGTTCCTCAAATAGCTGCTGGAAATCAGAATCACATATATATTGATCCTTTAACTCCTCAAATCCCGTGACTTGGGTGTTCATCATTGTAAGGAGGAGTGAACGTCTACTCAAAGCATCAACAACTACATTAGTCTCTCCTGTTCTGTACTTCAAATAGAAATTGAACTCACCAAGAAAAGAGCTCCACTTAGCGTGCCGGCCACTCAACTTCTTTCTTGAACTTAGGGACCTCAAAGCTTGATGATTCGATTAAACTACAAACTCTCGGTAAGCAAGGTAATGTTGCCAATGTTGCACAGTTCTCACCAAAGCATAGAACTCCAAGTCAAAAGTTGAATACCGGAGCTTAGCATCTGACAAATTTTCACTTAAAAACTCGATTGGCCGTCCTTCTTGGCTGAGAACAGCCCTTATGCCTATGTGGGAGGCATCACATTCAACAACAAACAGTTTTTCAAAATTTGGGAGTGCAAGGACAGGTGCTTTGGTGAGACAACCCTTTATCTCCTCAAAAGCTCTTTGAGCTGAATTGGTCCAGGTGAACTTACTGCATTTCAAACAATTTGTGACGGGGCTCATTGTGGAATTGAAATTCTTAATGACTCTCCTATAAAATGATGCCAAACCATGAAAACTTTGAATATCCTTGATTGTTTGAGGCATAGGCCACTCCCTTATAGCTCGGATTTTCTCGAGGTCAGGTTTTAATCCTTGTTCAGAGACAATGAGCCCTAAAAACACGACTTCACAGCACATGAAAGTACATTTTTTTAAGTTTACAGAGCTGTTCTTGCTGGAGTATTTCTAGGACTTTGTAAGGGTGGGGTAGATGCTCCTCTTTTCTTCTTCTAAATTCCCATGCAAGGAAGCATTCTTCACATCAAATTGCTGAAATTCCCATTCAAAATGTGCTGCCAGGGATAGGAGGACTCTCATAGTGTTTAATTTTGTCTCCAGTAATCCACCCCTTTAAGTCTGAGTGTATCATTTTGCTACAAGTCTGACCTTATATCTTTTTAGGGATCCATCTTCTTTATACTTCACAGTGAACACCTATTTGCGTTCGACTAGTTTCTTTCCATTGAGTAGGTCAACCAATTCCCAAGTTTTATTTTTCTCAAGGGCATCCATTTGAATTCTCATAACTTTCCTCCACTTTTCCCTGGACAAGGCCTTAGTAGGGTATTGGGTATGGAAATAGCGTTTAGGCTAGTGAGAAAGGCTTGATGGTGAGGTGAGGAATTTTGGAAGGATACTAAGTAAGACAAAGGGTATAAAGGTCTTTTTGTACACTCTCAGATACTTTTCCTTTTTGCAATAGGAATAGAAAGATCATTGTCTGAAATTTCTGGTTCGACTGGCTCACTCTGGGAAGAAAGTTCAATGGGTTCACTTTGAGAAGAATGTTCAGAATTTAAATTTACCTCATTTATAGAATTTGGATTAGAGTCTTGAACCTGCGTTAGATCAAATGTGATTGCTTTCTTCCTTGAATACATCGTCCCATATTTTCCATTATCAATATCAGTATTAACTGTAGTCCTGTCAGGGTCAAAAATAGAGTTGGGTTCGGATGATTGGCTAGGAAGAGAAGACAAGTCAATAAATTCCTTATCTTCGACATTGACTGACTTCCCCTATTGATAAGGTTGAGAATAATAAGTTTTTCCCTTAGCAAATGTGACATCAACAGAGATATGAAACTTTTTGGATGGAGGATGATATCATTTATATCCTTGCTGAGTAGGAAAGTATCCTATACGAGGCTCAAGTTTCCCTCTTTGCTGATTATGGACATGGACATATGATGTAGAGCCAAATATCCTAAGAGCGAGATTGTTGGTGGATCGAACATCAGGATAGAATTGAGAGAGTGACTCCATTGGGCTTTTAGATTTAAGTACACAAGAGGGCAATCGATTGATTATATAGGCAGATGTGAGAACAGCTTCCCTTCAATAGGATTTAGGTACATTTTGGCGAAAGAGAAGGGCTTTAGTTGTGTTTAAGAGGTGCCCATTTTTCCACTCTGCTACTTCTTTTTGTTGAGGGGTATTGACACAGGATGACTCATGGATGATACCCTCATTTTGGAAATAGGAGGATATAATTTGATCGAAATAGTCTTTGCATTGTCAGATCAAAGTCTCTTGATTTTTGTATCAAATTGGTTATGTATCATAGAGAAAAAGTTGGGTAGGATATGACCCACATCAGACTTATGTTTCAGCAAAAATAAAGGAGATAAACTACCTTGAACCAGATATATTCGGAATAGGAGAGGGATCCCAGATATCACTATGAATCAATTGAAAAGGAACAGTAGTTCTTTTATTAACAATAGGGAAAGAAACATCAGTATGTTTGACAAATTCACATACATCACAATGTAAACTACTTGTATCAACTCCTTGAAACAAAGAAGGAAACATATTTTTGAGGGCTGTAAACGATGGACGACCACAACAAAAATGATGAGTCAAATGACATCTTTATTGGAAGCAGATAAAAAGGACATAGTAGAATTGATATTAGCAATGGAGGAATGTGATGCTGACTCCAAGTAGTAAAGTCTTTCCTTTTCCTTAGCAAGTCCAATCCTCCTCCCCAAACCTGTGTCTTGAAATTCACAATAAGTCGGGTAAAAAATAACACGACAATTCATATCTTTGGTAAGTTTTGGATAGACACGAGATTATTGGATAATTTCGAGACATGGAGGACGATCTTTAAAACAAATGTAGGAGTGATTTTAATATTTCCTATGCCTACTACAGTTGTGGATGTGCCAGTAGCTAAAGTGATTTTTCTATTGCTAGGACAGGGTGTATAGGTGCTGAATTTGTGTGAAGAATTGGTCATGTGATCAGAAGGCTCAGAGTTTATGACCCATGAGTCTAAAAGTGTACTATCAGGAGGTTCTAATGAGGTATTATATCCAAGGGATTTGATATTACTTGAGGAAGCCAATGAGCAAGTTCCAGAAGATTTTTCAAAAGCACCTAGCAAACCTCTCAAATTTTCTAGCTCTGCACCATTAAGACATCTGGGCTCTTGCACATTTTCTGAACTATCTTGGGCTACCATGTATGCTTGCCCTTGGTTCTTTCTCTTCCCCCATTCGCGGCTTTTTGTCTTTCCATGAAGTTTTCAGCATCGGTCTTTAGTGTGTCGAGGTTTCTTGCAGTAAGTACACCACAAGTTATCCTTGTTGTCCCGGTTCTGTCCTTTTCCCCCATTCTGTTTTCGGATGAGTCTGATGAATGGTAGAGATTAGGGCTGCTAGTTATTCAAATTTCTTCCGACTTTGTGTGGAGGCTAATGTTGATGCTTCCACAGCCCGAGGTTCTAACATTACATTCTTGTGACTCTCCTCAGTCCGAATGATAGAGATAGTCTCATTTAGGGAAGGAACTTCTTCCTTTTCGAGGATTTGAACTTACACTTGATCAAACTCACAATCCAACCCAGCCAGAAAGGTATACTCCGTATCTTTTCCAAGAAATTCTTTCACAACAATAGCACAATCATGACATTTTAAACTAATCACTTGATACTGATCTATTCTTGCCATAAACCTTTCAAAATATTAGCATATTCAGTGACAAATTTACCTCCCTGTTTAGTTGACCCAATCCTCATTTTGAGATCATATATTTAGGTAGCATCCTTGACTCTTGAGTAAGTTTGACGGACAGCTTCCCAAATGTCTTGTGCTGTGGCAAGGAACATGTAGGTATCATTGATGTCAAGTTGCATAGAATTCTAGAGCCATGACATGATTAGGGCATCTTCTTTATCCCAAGCTATAAATCCCGGAGCGCCCTTTTTTGGTTCGTAGTAAATGATTGAGCTTCCCTTTTCCTTTTAATAATGTTTTAACCATCTAAAACCACTTAAGGTAATTTTTTCCATCCAGGCGATAGGAAGAATGAATATTTTGGAGGTCATGTGGGTTCTATTTGGGTTGGTTTTCTTCTGTTAAAGAAGAGGTCATGGTTTCTGTTTGGTTGGTTGAGGTATTTTCTGACATTGGGTGCAAAGAAGCAATTAAAGGGCAAAGGAATGGCTATGAAGGCCTTGGAAAAAAAAAGTTTCAGGAAATGGCAATGAAGACATGAGAAGTGTTGGCAATGAAGGACAGAGAGTTTGGGCAGTTAATACCACCAAGATATTGGGTGCAAAGTAGCAATTAAAGGGCAAAGAAATGGCTATGGAGGCCTTGGAAAAAAAATGAGCTTCAAGAAATGGCAATGAAAACCTAAGAAGTTGGCAATGAAGGCCAGGGAGTTTAGGTAGTTAATACCAAGATCTGGTGGTCGGGTATGACCGGAAATGAACCGTTGGCGGTTTCTGGGCATATTCTATGGTGGCCAGAGTCTTGATGCACTCTCACGCGCCAACTCGTGGATGGCGATGCAGCGGAAGGCGGTGGTGCTTGGCAGTGTTTCAGGCGACGACAATGATCAAGATGAATCGCCGGCGTTGTCTGAGGTGATTCGTTGACCTACCTCCTAAATATCAAGACTGAAAACCACCTATTTGGTGAACGTCTAAAGAGAAATGAACAACATAGAGAGAGTGGCAATGAAGGCCAAAGGCTTTGATACCATGATGAATTTCAGGTGAGCCTAACTCATCCTTCCAAAAGCGTTTTAGAAGGCAAGGATTGCCTCACCCTTATATACAATACTTAATAACCTTACTTAGGCAAGGTGGGACTTCCAACAAAAGTCATTGGCTGGAAAATTCACGGGAGCTCTGCTAGAAAAGTGGAGAAATTTGTTGGAGGATTGCCAGAAAAATCATCAGCCAGAAAAAGGACTCCCTTGAAAAGTGCTAGAGAAAAGCTTGGAGAAGGGGATTCGGAGCTCCGCCTGAGAAGTGGTGGAGCTTTAGTAATACAGAGTAAGCACCAGAATATGCCTACTTGCAAATGCAAGAGGCCAAGAACTCAAATCACTTGCAAATCCAAGTGACTCAGTAGGAAAAAACCCTCATGGGTTGCTCCAAAAAGTGTCAAAACATTGTAGCAGAAACCAATTATGATATATTGCATTCTGACTTCTGAAATTACAATAGGGGAAATATATTTAGAAGGCTTACAACTGAATGACACTATTGCCCTCCAAACATACTACTAATTACAAAAATAGAAATGCACAGTAATAACAAAACAGCCACAACATACAATACACATAAGAAATATTAAGTTACTCGACTACAAGCAGACACCAAAACTAAACAAGTACTAAATCATTTTCTGGACTTCTAATGATCTAGCTTGTCCAAGAACTTCTAGGGTAACTTGTTCTACGACAGGCCTTCCGTCTTGAGAAAAACTTGTCCTCGAGTTAAGGTTGAGGTACACAGGCACTTCTTGGAACATTATAAGAAGCTGACACATAAGCTGTAGATGCTTTCCAACAATATCTTTTGATTTCAACCTATTAGCTTTCCACAAGTCAGAGAGGCATATGAAGTTTATAAGAAATGCTGAAGAAATAATCTCTACACCTTGCTCATGGTATTGAGAGAAAAAAAATACATCTTAAAGGATATTCTTAGGATTTGGTTCAAGATGCAATGAATCCGTCTGGATGGCTTTACAAACTAAACCAGCATCAACTAAGACAACCACATAGCCCAAAACATGTCCAATTCTACCTAGCCAAGGTCCAAACATCATATAGTCATAAATTAGTAAGTCTTCTGGAGAAACTTCTGTTACTATAGTCTTATCATGAACTATTAAATCAACAGAGATGTTTGCCTTAGCCACAACACTTACTTGTTCTGCAAGTTTTGAAATAACAGTAATAAAACTTCCATGTAAAATTATTTTATCAACCATTACATTGATCTCTTTAGTGATGATCAAAATTTCAGGATTAAAATTAATATCTTCATCAACAATAACAGATTTATGCAGAGGAACAATGATTGAAAGGGGAAGCTGCGATAGCATGTCATTTTCTGTCCTCTCGACTTCAGCATTAACCCAAGCTATTTCGTAATCTTTGAGCTTTTTGAAGAGTACATTACTCATTAGCTTCTTAGATAGTTGAACCTTATAAGCACATAAATTAGAGGTGACATGATGGAGATCAAACAGAACACCAACACTTTCCCAAGAATTCACAGAAAAAACTGTATTGGATTGATGAAGGGAATAACAACCGTATTGCTATATCCAGCAGTAACAGA
>JASKGM010073203.1:2300-15728 GCA_034509205.1 Ceratonia siliqua
ACATATTATATGAGAGGAGTGGTCTTATGTGAGAGGTAAAATGAGTCAATAATCACCATTAGATGAATAATTGATCACTCAGATTGAAATAAATCAAGTAATAACTATCCATGAATTTTTAAAAACAAAATTCCTTAATTTTAAGGCAGTCTGATTTCTTTTAATCTCAACCGTCAATTATTCATCTAAGGGTTATTATTGATTTATCTTCACTTCTCACATAAGACCACTTCTCTTATGTCAATAATCACTATTAGATAAATAATTGACAACTGAGATTGAAACAAATCAAGTAATAACCATCCACGAGTTTTTAAAAACAAAATTCCTTAATTTTAAGGCCAGTCTGATTTCTTTTAATTTCAGCTGTCAATTATTCATCTAAGGGTCATTATTAATTCATTTTCACTTCTCATATAAAACCACTCCTCTTATATGATATGTTTTATATATATATAAAATTAAAAATTCATAAATTATTAATTTTTTAGAAGGAATTTGGAAAAAGAAAGTGAAAGATATTATCTTTTGAAACTTAATGTAAACAAAAGATCAAATCATATCATATTATATATCTTTTAATTTAATTATTTTAATAACTATATCCATATTCATATATTTTTCTGCAACATGAACCAAGTACCCAACACCTATAGTCTGAGGCATCTTGAATGAAATATTTTCTAATAGTGATAAAATATTTTTCTACAACATGGATTCTCACAATTAGCACACACAAAAATTGTATCAAATGGACGCTTTCATATGCGCCTGTCATACTCCACTCCACCTTAGTTTTATAACGTCTAAACATTTTATGGAATAATTGTGTTACGAGCCTGTATTTGTTAGACATAAAGGAGCAGTGAATCATGTGGTATAAGTTATAACCCCTGCACAAACGCTTTCTGCAGGGGATGAAATTTTGTGACACTGGTTGACCGGCTTAATAGTTTTATGTAGGGGATCAGATTTCGTGACATCGGTTAGAAAGTATTTATTAAAGTTGTTTACAAGATTGAAAGTTGTGAATTCAAATTCGATTGGAATCAAATTAACAAAAAGAAAAAAACAATTTTAGGAGAAGGTAGATCTCACATACTACTATTCTCCATTTGTGTGACTATTAAGTATTAAGACGAATCCACCCTAAATATATGAGTGGATCTATTTACTACTTGCAAGAGGTGAAGATTGAAATTGTAATAAACCTTTGTTGGAATATTTTAAAATTTGAATGTGTAATGAAAAGCTCTAAGTTGAAAAAGGAGTTACATGAGTTGACTATTTTGTCTCACAAATAATAGCTATATATTATGTTGAATGCATTGGTATAAATGCATGAGAAAATTATCAAGTGCTCACACATGCGTGGGAGGACGGTGGAGGGCAACATCTTTTGTGCCCTCCTATTGATCAAATCCGAAATTACTGTAATTATCATGTGATTTACACATGAGATTATTCCTGAGCAAGGAAAGGGTGGTGAGAAGAGAGACGTCTCTTTCTTTTTGCACTAGTTAGAAAGTGAAACAACGTGATTTGGCTGTTGTATCTTGGAGATGACAGGTCTAAGGTCACTGTACCTAGCATTCTAAGAACAATCCTATGATAAGGCATGAATCACTTTAAAGAGAGCCTCTTCACATGCCTCAGTCTAACATTGCGCCAATTTTCTCACACTCCATCTTAGTTTTATAAGGTGTAAAAATTTTATGGAATAATTTTGTTATGAGCTTATATTTGTTAGACATAAAGGAGCAGTGAATCATGTGGTATAACCCCTACGGAAATAATTTATGCAGAGGATAAAATTTTGTGACACTAGTTGTCCGGCTTAAATAGTTTTATGTAGGGGATGAAATGTGTAACATCGTTTGTAGAAAGTGTTTACTAAACTCATTTCTAGAATTGAGAGTTGTAAATTCAAACCCAGCCAAAGTTAAATTAACAAAAGAAAAAAAAAAATTTAGGAGAAGGTATATCTCGTACCTCTATTCTCATTAGTGTGACAGTTAAAAGGAATCCACCCTAAATATATGAGTAGATATATTTACTACTTGCTAGAGCTGAAGATTGAAATTCTAATAACCCTTTGTTGGAATATTTTAAAATTTTAATGGGTAATAAAAAGCTCCATAAGTTAATAAATGAGTTACATGAGTTATTTCTCCCATTGACTATTTTATCTCACAATAATAGCTATATATTATGTTGAATGCATTGGTGTAAATCATGAGAAAACGATCAAGATCTCGCACATGCGTGGGAGGACGGTGGAGGGCAACACTTTCTGTGCTCTCCTACTGATCAAATATGAAATTACCATAATTATCACATGATTATTTTTACACATATGAGATTATTCTTGAGTAAGGAAAATGTGTGGGTGAGAAGAAACATGCCTCTTTCTTTTTGCAGAAGTTAGGGAATGAAACAACATGAGCTATGCTATTGTATCTTAGAGGTGACGCATCGAAGGTCACTGCACCTAGCGTTCTGAGAACAATCCTGCATAAGACGTGAATTACCTTAACAGAGAGCATCTTCTACGTGCCTCAGTCGAACATCGGGCCTTTTTCTAACACTAACGTGCACTATTATGTTTGTTTTTTTACTGTTATTTTTAGGTGATGGAAGAACAAATTTAAGGTGAGTGATTCATCATTTATAAAAAACAAAAAGGAAACTAGTAACTGAGAACAAGAGTGGAGTTGGTGATCTCAATAAGTTTTTTTGCTTCAAAAATAAAAAAATGTGAAAGTGATGAGTATGATTGTTGTCACAATATAACGGCCAATGAAACATCATCATTTTATAACTTTAGAAGCGTAAGAAAAAACGCAGACAAAAGAGAGAGCAACCACCAATTAATTAGGAGAATAATTGGAATCCTTAAAAATAAAAAAAATCATGCACTAGTCCTTAAAACCATATGAATGGCTCAGGAATTTAATTAAGTGTGGGGAAGGTGTTAGGCACCCCACAATATCCATCCCCAAGGATGATTACCTTAAATTATTTGTTCTTAAAAATTTAATGTATTTTAATTACCCCCTAATTGTTCATGCAATGATAAAAAGATAAAAGATGAAATGATCAAACCTGCTTTATTAGGTAAGTGCCTATGTACTCTAAAAGAGATCAAGGTCAATGTAGTTCGGGAATATTTTGATAAATTGATTAGGTGAGATGTATGATCTCTTGCGTAGGAGTGTTATGACATTAGGGAAAAATAAACTTCCATTCGTAGCCTTAAAAGAAGGAGTTAGGACATTTGAGAATGACAAACCTTCGCTAAAAGCTTATTAAAATAAAGACATTAGGGAGGATGAACCTCCACTAAAAGCCTATAAAATTGGAACATTAGAGGAGAATGAATCTTCATTTAGGACTTTGGATAAGATAAACTTTCATTTAAAGCCTATGAAAAATAGGACTATAGGGGAGAATGAATTTCCACTTAAAGTTTGTAGAAAGTTTTCTAAAAAGTATTGTTTGTTTTAATGGGCATTTGAAACCTTTTATTGATTAAGTGAACTTGAAAACCTTTGGGGGACATGATTAATTAGGTCTTTAAATTTATTTGAGAAAATTGGCTTAATTGAGCCTTTAAAACCAATCGAGAAAATTAATTTAATTAGGATTTTGGAACCTTTAGGAAAATTAGTTTAATTGGACTTTTAGAACTCTTTAAAAAAATTAGTTTAATTGGGCTTTTGAAACCCAATATGTTCAAAAGATGTTTCATTTAGACCCCAAAAGGCTCTGACTTAAATGAGTCTTTAAAACTCTTTTAAAAAATAATTTAAGTGAGTATTGGCCTTTGAAACCCTTTTGAAAAATAATGATTTAATTGAGTCCTTTAACCCAATTTAAGATCTTAAAATTTGTTAAGTGGGTTTACTTTTTTTTGGCTTAAACATATGAATTGTTTTTCAAAAAGAAGAGGAACCCCAAAATATTTATTTCATAAAAAATTAATTTATTTCTTAAAAGATCTTTGCAGTCTCATTAAAAAACTAATTTATTTATTATTTCTTTTATCATTATTTAAAGAAGCACATGGACCATGGTTCTTTGGACACCCCTACTGGCATTTGTAGGAACTCATAAATAATAAAATAAAATAAACCACATACAATAAACAAATAAAGTAAAATGATACTTAAATAATAAAACAAATCAAAGGAGTGGAGCAGGCCTTATACATGGAAGAGGGAAAACATAACCTTATACGAAATATTACAAACTAAAAAGAAACAAACTAATAATATAAATACAGTAAAATAAAAATCCTTTGAACTGCAACGCAAGCTCATAGGCTAGGGGGATGCTCCCTGTTTCTCAAAACAAATAAAACAGAAAAATTGAAATCATCTTTTTGAACAAAACCAAGCTATAGTAATGGGATCCAACCGATGATAACACAATTTAGAAACAGCCTTGAATCAAGAAGAGAGTTAAATCAACAAATTAAAAAAAGTGTCAACCAGAATTGATTTCTAACCAAGAGGTAAAACCCATGGACTCAATTAGGTAGAAAATATATTTTCATTGGGATTAAGATTAACTCCAAATTCAAAAAGAAAAACTAAACTTGTTTGGAGTGATAGTTTTGAAACGCTTTTTTTTTTTGAACAAACCCTACTTAAATCATAATTCATTTTGAACCAAGACTAGGACCTAGTTCGAATCACAGAACATGACAACCTTTAAACCATAATTAATTCAAATCAAGGATTAAAACCAAATTATATGAACAAACTTAAAAATGGATTGAATACAATCAAAAACAACTTTGAACCCAGGAGTAAGATTAAATTAAATCACTAGATTTAAAACAAAGAGAGGAACCAATAGCATCCCTTTTGCCAATGGACTCTTAGGGTATTAACCAAGCATATTTTGGTCCCTTGGAACCCACTGCTATCCTAGCTCTTCAATTAGGCAAAAAAAAAAAAAACCTCCAAGGCCATAACTAGCCGGTACTGTGGATGGCAGGGGTTGTCACGCATGGAAGTAGAGAAAAAGGGGACCAAATCTAAGAGGGTGGGGCACAAATGCTTGGCTGTAGTGAGTGGGAACATGGGCTTATGAGCATGAAACATGTTACTCAAATGGCGAATGTGAGCGTGGGTGAGGTGTGAAGGAGCAGGAGAGAAAGTGTAGTAGAGGAGTGATAATAGCACAGTGAATAGGTGTGGATGATAGTGTGCAGCGAAGTGCAAAGGAGGGGGGACTAGCGGCTAGGGTTTGAGAAGAGGGAAAGTGGAGAGAAAGAAAGAAAAAATAAGAGAAAGTCAGGGGGAGGGGGGAGGCAGCTTGGGTTAGGTTAATGGAATGTGACACTGGGTTGGGTTATTGGGTCAGTTCAAGGTGCATGGGCTAAGGGCAAGTTGATTGGGCTAAAATGGTTAAAGGAATGGAAGAATGGGAGGATGGGCTTTGTGGACGTTGGCCTTAAGGCCATAAGTTGGGAATATGTTGCTTTAGAAAGCAAGTTGAATTCCTTAATTTAATGTAAATATATTTTAATATTAATAAATAAAAAGTTCATTTATGTAAGCTTTATTTTCTAGCTAATAAAGTTCCTATATTCTAATAAACCAAGATACATTTGCGTAAGGGCTATGCAAAAAGGGAGACATATATATTTTGGATGAATCTAAAATACTATTCACAATCATTGAATAAAACCAGCCACTCTATTCAATAACGATTATAGTGTTTGGATTACCTCCATAGAAAGAATGATATTATTTTATAAGGGAATGATGAACCTCAAATCATTGAAGTAGTAGATTTCAGGTAATGACACTATTAAATGAATTGGAATCAAGTGAGACATCAAGTTCAAGTTATTACTGTTACTTTGAACTTGAACTCACACACATTGCATTCACTAGTGGTCGAACTGAAATCCTGATGGATAATGGACTTGTGTCCATGACCATTCTGATCTTTGATATACTATGGGCACGACCATTATGTAGCATTGGTTAAGACTCTGTATGTTGGGATCATAGGGGAAGTGAAATCCGGGAACATAAACCCAATAAATGGATTTCGTAACATTACATTACTTTCAGTGATTTCAGGAAGACAAATGACATATCTGGGCCTAGTAAAATGATGAATTAGCTACTCATCATTTCAAGATAATTTTAGAAAAGTTCTAAAAGATTATTTAGTCACTTATCGAATGAAATCTGGGACCAGAGGACAAAATTGATAAAAGGGGTAAAATGGTAATTTCACCTTATGTCAGTGTATGGCTATAAGGGTTCACAAACACTAGGTTTGCAAATTGAACAAATCAATATTCAACATTAACTTCTTGTAATTTTAGGAATTATCAAGAGTGTAATCATGAGTCTTTGATGAAATGACTTCATGATTAATAAAGTGGATTATCTTAATGAGATTAAAATAATTCCAAATTTATTGGAACTTGAAATTCCTATGTCCAAACGAATTTTTCACTTAACTTTGGAGAATTTAATCCATATTAAGTTGGAATAAATTTAAGATAAAGTTAATTGATAGCATTTCAGCTAATGTCTTTATTAAGATAATAGTTATCTTAATTTAGACAAAAAATTATTTTATGAAAAATGTTATCCTAACATGCTTGAAAATGTAAGAAACATTTTTGTCACTAAAGAAATAAAAATAATTCTTACATCTGTTGTTTAAATTAAATAAGTGTTGTTTTAATTAAGTAATAGAATTTTAAGACAAATGTTTGTCTTAATTAAGACAAGTGTTGTCTCAATTTAGATAACATTTATCTTAGTAATTAATTTTGATTTAACTACTTTAAATTAATATTTGAATTGTTCAAATATTTAATTTAAAGAAGTGAATTAAAATAAAATTAAATCCTGATTAGGAGTTTTGGCTATAACATTTTATTAGGATAAAATTAATTTAATTAATTATTTATCCTAATGTTATTGCAAAGTTTGAATTATTCAAACTTGTGAAACAATCTCCTTCCCATATGATGGAGAGTTGTACAGCCAAAGGAGGGGAATTAGTATTTGACATGGTCAAATATATTCCCTCTTAGTTATCTTAATTATCTAAGTGAATAAATGTTAGAAATTAAAAGAGTTTTAATATCTTAGGTAACTTACATTCAATAGGAAATTAATTATGTCAAAAGGATTTAATGAAGTAAATTTCATTTATATTAAAAGAGTTTTAATTTCTTAGGTAACTTACATTCAATAAGAAATTAATTAGGTCAAAAAGATTTAATTAAGTAAAACTCATTTATTTAAATTTTTAATTCAAGCATGACCAATTAGAAAGCCACACATTTTTTATTTAATTAAATCATTAGATAATTTAATTATCTAATATTACCTAATAGTAGGCATGTGAATCCCTAATGGTTAGGGATTAAATGTTTGAATTACACTCAAATATTCTCACATAACCTAGGGTTAGCATACTAAATAAATGTAACATCTCCTTCTTGAAGCAAAATTTGTTAGAGAAAAACACCTTGAGAGTGCCTCAAGTTTTTTTTGCGAGAAAAACACCAAAAATAAAAGCGAGTTTTGTTTGAGTGACTTCATAAAGTTCTATACACCATACTTGAAGGGAAATATAAGGCTTTCTAATTTTCTTTGAAAGCTATCAATTATTTTTTTTTATTTTTTGTTTATTCTAGTCACTAAACTCATTCACCGTAAGTTCCGTGGATTGGTACTTCCCAAAGAATAGGAGGTAAGTGCTTGGTTGGAAAGTATATTACAAGATTAAAGTGATTACAAGAGGTATGTAAAATTCTTATCTATTTCACTTCTCTTTCTAGTAGTGAGTTATTTGTCATGTTTTGTTTCTGCCTGTTTGCAATCTTAAATGTTTTTAAAAATTTTAAAACTCATGCTTGTACTGTAAATACTTAAGATAAACAACTAGATCGAATACATAATTAGCGGGCTAGCCAAAAAAAAAAACAAAGGGAAAAAGGGATGTTGGGCTTTGGTGAGTCGGGTTGTTTAGTGAAAAAAGGGGATTGGATTTCTGAAAAATAAAAGAAAGGAATTGGGTTAACACAAAATTTTTGTTTGCAGTTTTCTTTTCTTTTCTTCTTTTTTTTTTGTTTTTTAATTAATTTTTTTCATAAGTAAAATAATAAAAGAAGCATAAGTAAACCCTTGTATTCTATATTTTTGTGATTTTTATTTTTTTGGATTTTTAAATAACAAATAATAATAAATAAAAAAGGCCAGGCAAAGTATGGTATTTATAGTTACCCCTCTTTACTTGCTTTTTGATGGGAAAAAAAATGAAAAAATGATAGTTTTTTCAAATTTATCTATAAAGAACAAGTGAAAATAAAAAAACACATATTTTGTCCAAGAGCAAGATTAGTGAGTCAATTGTAATTTAAAGTTTGGCAAGGGATGGCTTAAGGTGATAGTTGCAAAACTAGGCTTAGGGTGCTAGTCGTAAAGCTAAGCTTAATGTGCTGGTTGTCAAAACCAGTAATGGTGCTAATGGTAAAGCCAGGCTTAAGGTGCTAGTAGTAAAGTCAGGCTTAAAGTGCTAGTTGTAAAGAACTAGGTTTAAGGTGCTAGTCGCAAAGGTAGGATTAAGGTGCTAGTTGTAAAAACTAGGCTTAGTGTGCTAGCTATAAAGGTAGTCTTAAGTGAATATTAAGTAAATTTGAGAGCTTTATTTATGGAATCGATCATCATGCGGAATGAATTGAATTTGAGATTGGTACGGAATCAATTGGCATACCTAGTAAATTTGAAAGCTTTAGCATGGAATCAATCGGCATGCTAAGGGAATTTGATATTGGTATGGAATCAATCGACGTACCAAGTGAATTTGAAAACTTTAGCATGTAATCAATTGGCATACTATGTGAATTTGAAATTGGAACAAAATCAATCGGCATACCAAGTGAGTTTTGAAAACTTTAACCTAAAATCAATTGGCATGCTAAGTAAATTTGAGATTGGTATGGAATCAATCGAAGTACTTAGTGAATTTTTAAAACTTTAGCATGGTAAGTAAATTTGAGATTAGTATGGAATTAATCATCATACCTAATGAATTTTGAAAACTTTAGCATGGAATCAATCAGCATACTAAGTGAATTTAAGATTGGTATGAAATTAATCAGCGTACCAAGTGAATTTTAAAAACTTTATCATGGAATCAATCAGCATGCCAAGTGAATTTGAGATTGGTATGGAATCAATCGGTGTACCAAGTAAATTTGACAACTTTAGCATGGAATTAATTGGCATGCTAAGTTAATTTGAGATTGGTACAGAATCAATCGATGTACCTAGTGAAATTTTAAAACTTTAGCATTGAATCAATCAGCATGCTAAGTGAATTAGATATTGGTACAAAATCAATTAACATATCAAGTGAATTTGAAAACTTTAGCATGGAATTAATCGATATGCTAAGTGAATTTGAGACTGATACGAAATCAATTGAGGTACTAAGTTAATTTTGAAAACTTTAGCATGGAATCAATCGGCATGCTAAGTAAATTTGTGATTGGTGCGAAATCAATCTGCATACCTAGTGAATTTTGAAAACTTTAGCATGGAATCAATTGGCATGCTAAGTGAATTTGACGATTATAAAGGATGAAAATGAGTACCACCAAATTTTGAGAATGGTATTGGATAAACTAAGTACCAACTAATTTCAAGAATGGTACTAGATAAATTAAGCAACTAACTTCAAGAATGGAACAGGATAAAATGAGTACCACCCAAATTCAAGAATGGCAGGGCATGAAAATGACTTACCCATCAAGCATTTTGAATCGTAAGACGTGCATTAAAAGATAGTATGAGACGAAATCACCTTTTAAAAACTATTTCTTTTAAAACATGCATTGCACTTCCAAGAAAGATCTGTTGAGCATTCTCAAAATAGTATAGCTAAAACCGATATACTAGGTGAATTTTACACCAAGGGTCAGGCGGATAAAAAAATCGGCATGGAATAAATCGACATACCAAGTAGAAAAAAGATATGAAATAAATCGGCAAGCTAAATGAATTTGAAATTTTTAGTAAGGGATAGATTGCATGTAATCGATATAAAATTTGAAATTCAGTATGGGCAGAGCGCCACATGATGCCAATTAAAATTTGAAAAATTGCAAAGGCAAAGTGCCACATGAATCTGACAGAAATTTGAAAAACAAGGCAAGTATTTTGAAATGTACCTTGCCCTTTTAAGGAAAGCTTGACCAAATCGTTCCCTCTAACAGGCATCAGTTCATCATTCTTCTCTTTAAATTGCCTATTCAATTGGTTCAACAAGAATGACCTTTTCCTGATGACTTCCTTTTTTCCAAAATAAGAATTGAACATTAGTCATTTGCAAAAATTTGATGCCAATCTAGACTGAGTCAAGTGGCCAATTCCTAGTTCAATAGAATGGTAAAATAACGAGACATTGAAATTTTACCCTAGTTTGAGCCTTTCAACATCTACAATCCTTTATTCTCACACCACAAATAACAAGCGTATTGTACCCTTTGGTAGATGCGGACTGTCATTGATAGCAACATCTTCTTGGAAATTTGCTCCAATTTAGAAATTTCAAATTATTGTCCAATTCTAAGTCCTTGCTTGATTGTCCGAACTCTTTGGTTATGGAGTCTTTTCAATTTGATGCCATAATTTTTGCTTAATCTGCCTTTTCGGGTTTTCGACTTAACAAGTTTTTTTAACTTTCATTATTATATTATATTTTTTATGATTGACTTTTTAGATAGCTTGGTTCCTGTAATGCAAAACTAATTAACAATGAAACACTAAGGAGTGATAACCAATTTAGCCTTTATTAATCCACTCAAATATTATCTAATGAATATATCAAAGAAGAAATCTATTATATGAATAAACCTCCTTTATTGAAGCATGTATGCTTAAAAGAAAAAGGGATCGTGCAGCCCTTGTACAAATGATAGAAAGTAAAAAAATCAGGGATAATACAATATTGCTCTAATTTGATTATTGAGAAAGAATTCAAAAGAAAAGTAAAAGGATCACAATACTCTCGAAGTCTGTTAAGTGAACAAACCTCTTTTATTGAAACAAATGGCCGAAAAGCCAAAGAAAAGCAACAAAATTTTTCCCCAGCTTGAGTTCTTCAACTTCTGCAATCATTAATTCTCATATTGCAACCGATATTCACCCCGTATCTTTTGATAGAAGCATACTGTTGATGAAAATGATATCCTTTCAGAAAAATTACCTCAGTTACAATTCCTCGTGTTATTGCTCTAAATTTAAATCTTGCTCTGTTAACAGGTTTCTTTTGATTACAAGTTTTTGCCAAATTGATGTCTTAACTTTTGCATTTGCCTTTTTAGGTTTTTAACTTAATGGTTCCTCTTTTTTTTTTTTTTTAGTTTCCAAATTTGTTATTTTTTTCATTGTGGGGACTCGTTCCTTTTTTGGATGACGCCAAAATTCTTTTTTGTTTCATTATCCTCTTTTTTGAGGTCACAAATGTCCACATCCATTTCAATATGATAATCAAGAAGCAAAAGTTGCAAAATCTCCTAATGATGAGAAAATTAAGGAAATAATTTCTTTGGATGAGGGAACTGCGAAGGCAAACAAGAATAACACGAAAGTATGAAGAGAGGAATAAAACACTAAATTGCAAATTTTCGTTCAAAAGATAAGATACAGTCCACACTTGATAGAAGTTAAATGGCCTTGGACTTTAGCCAAATGATTCAAAACTGAAATTAAACAACACTTAAAAGTGTAAACATTCTCATCCTCTTCCCAAACATCTACAGAGCCTTCACTTCAATGGTTAGACAAGGGATTGGTATTGATATTTATGTCATTATGGTCCATTTGGATAGCTCCATGCTTGAGTAATTTCATGACTTGCCTCTTGAATACCTTGGAATTCTCTATTGTATGACTAGTAATATTAAAGTGATATGCACATAGTATATTAGTGGACCAAGAAGGGTCAAGTGGATGACATGATTTTACCAGTGTTGGGCTTATCAAATGACCATCAAGCATCTTCTTATAGAGGTCAGTGTTGGTCATTTGGAGGTTGGTCTATTTGGTGTGCGGTTGGATGGAGGACTTAACTTTTATGGTGGTACTTGGGATCGTGGATCACTTTATGGAGTTAGATGGAAGGTGGGTAGGAAGGTCGACGCTCTTTGTTGGTAGTAAGGTTGAGGGGTAAGATAGTTGAGATTTTGTGATTGCTGGACTACCTCCCTACTTTTCAGAATGTTAGCCATCAAACCAATTAATTGTGACATTTGCTCATGCAATTTATCCATGCGAGTTGACATGGCCTTGGATCTTATATATGTCTCTTAGAGAGATAGGAAACGTTTGGTCAAAGCCTTTCTTGTAAGTGCAGTCGTGTAACCATGTTATTTTTTTTTTTGGTTTAAAACGAAAAAAATCCATTGTCTTTTATTTTTAGTGGAAAACTTATCATTGGTGGCTCATTGAATAGTTGACTCTTTGTTGTGCAAATATTATCTTTTAAAGATTTCATTCTCATCCATGCCTCTACTGAGAGTACGATACTTGACAATGAAGAACAAGGTTAACAATATCCTAAGGGGGTATAAAACCATCACATGGCTATTGTCAAGTTGAAAGATACTGCACATAATTAGACGAAAGAAAAACAGACTTGAGTTTATTTTTGATGCCAATCTTTTTTGTTCAAAAATTTAACGAGCTTGACACAAAACCTCAAAATGGTAATGGAAAACGACGAGGATGTCGTGTTTGAAAGCCACGCAAGGTGATGCTATGATTTTTTTTTTAAACAACTTAATGTGGTGAGTAAAAAAAGAGAAAATGATGATATGGAAAGGAAAGAGAGATTGCTATTTTTGAAAATAGTGTAAGGTTAGGTAATGAAAAATATTTTTTCTTCGTTTTTTAATTTTTTTTATTTCTTGATTTTTGTAAAACAAGGTAAGAGAGAAAGGGATAATGAAGAAAGAGAAAGGATATTGCCATTTTGAAAATAGTGCAAGGTGAGGTCATGACAAAAAATTTCCTTATTTTTTATTTTTTAATTTCTTGATTTTTGTAAAGCAATGTAAGAGAGAAGAGGGTGATGAAGAAAGAGAAAGGAGATTGCTATTTTAAAAATAGTGCAAGGCGAGGTCATGAAAAAAATTTCCTTGATTTTTGATTTCTTGATTTTTGTAAAACAATGTAAGAGAGAAAAGGATGACAAAGAAAGAGAAAGGAGATTGTCATTTTGAAAATAGTGCAAGTCAAGGTCATGAAAAAATCTTTCTCTACTTTTTTTATCTTTGATTTTTTTTTATTCTTGATTTCTTTGGTTTTTTGAAAAAAGGTTATGCAATACAGTAAACAAAAAGAAAGAAAGGGGAAGAGAGAATGATAGAGAAAG
>JASKGM010073214.1:0-11366 GCA_034509205.1 Ceratonia siliqua
TTATCTCTGTATTTTTTCCCTTTTATCGCCATTCGGGTCACGACGGTGGTATTTTCCCCATCCGTCACGTTGTGACAACTATAGTATTCATATTACCTCCATAGAAATAATTATATTATTTTCTAAGATAATGATGAATCTCAAATCATTGAAGTAATAAATTTCAGGTAATGACACTATTAAATGAATTGGAATCAAGTGACATATCAAGTTCAAATTAATACCGTTATTTTGTACTTGAACTCTTACACATTACATCTGCTAGTAGCAAAACCAAAATCCATATAGATTGTAGACTCGTGTTTATGACCATTGTGATCTTTAATATATTATGGGCACAACCATTGTGTGACATTTAGTCAAAATTCTGAATGTTGAGATCATAGTGGGAGTGAACATCCAGAAACATAAATCCAAGAAATGGAGTTCGTAGCATTACATAACTTCTAGTTATTTTAGGAAGATAAGTGACATATCTGGGTCTAGTGAAATGATAAATTAGCTACTCATCATTTCTAGATAATTTTAGAAAAGTTTTAAAAAATTATTTGGTCACTTATTGGATGAAATCTGAGATTAAGAGACAAAAATGACATAAGGGGTAAAACAATAATTTTATCTTGTGTCAATGGATGGTTACGAGAGTTCACAAATAATAGGTTTGCAAATTAGACAAATATATATCCAACATTGACTTATTATAATTTTAGGAATTATCAAGAGTGCAATCATGAGCTTTTGGTGAAATGACTTCATGATTAATAAAATTAGATTATTTTAATAAGATTAAAATAATCCCAAATTTATTGGAGCTTGAAATTTCTATGTCCAAATGAATTTTCTATCTAGCTTTGGAGAATTCAATCCACACTGAGTCGAAATAAATTCAAAATGAAGTTAATTGATAGCATTTCAGTTAATGTCTTTATTAAGATAAGAGTTATCTTAATTTAGACATAATTAGTTTATGACAAATGTTATCTTAAACATGCTTGAAAATGTGAGAAACATTTTTGTTACTAAAGAGATACAAATATTTCTTACATTAGTTGTCTAAATTAAACAAGTGTTGTTTTAATTAAACAATGAGATTTTAAGATAAATGTTTGTCTTAATTAAGACATGTGTTATTTCAATTTAGACAAAATTTATCTTAGTAATATTTTTTGGTTTAACTATTTTAAATTAATATTTGAAGAATTTTAGCTATAACATTTTATTAGGATAAAATTAATTTTTAATTATTTATCCTAATTTTGTTGCAAAGTTTGACTTGTCCAAACTTGTGAAACAACCTCCTCCCTATGTGATGGAGAGGCACACAGCCAAAGGAGGGGAATTAGTATTTGACATGGTCAAATATACTTACTTCTAATTATCCTAATTATCTAAGTGAATAAATGTTGAATATTAAAAGAGTTTTAATTTCTTAAGTAACCTACTTATACTAGGAAGCTAACTAAGTCAAAGGGATTTAATTAAATGAAATTCATTTATTTGGATTTTAATTCAAGCATGGCCAATTAAAAAGTCACACATATTTTATTTAATTGTTAAATTAAATATGTTATTATCAAAATTAATAATATAACTATTACTTTATATAATGTTAGATAATATGATTATCTAATTTCTCTCTTAGAAGGCGTGTGGATCCCTAATTGTTAGGAATTGATTTTTTGACTACTCTCATATGATCTAAGATTAAGTGATGATATATATCATCAATCTTTTCCCTTCTTTAGTCGTTTAAGTATATTGAGAGAGGATAAAACTCTTGTGTCCGTCACATTGAGAAGAAAAATTCTTGTGCGCCACTATAGAGTTCTTCACGCCACACCAAGAGGAACAAAGGGGAAGACTTTCTAATTTAATTTTGAAAACCATCAATTATTGTTCTTTTATCTTTTGTTTTGTTCCAATTACTAAGCCTATTCATTGTAAGTTTCGTGGATTGGTACTTCCCAAAGAATAAATGATCAATGCGCTTGGTTAAGAAGTATATTATAAGATTAAAGTGATTACAAGATGTATGTAAAATTATTATTTATTTTACTTCTCTTTCTAGCCGTGAGTTATTTGCCTACATGTTTTGTTTTTGTCAGTTTGCAAGATTGAAAGTTTTTTAAAATTTTAAAACCTATGCTTGTGTTGTAAATACTTAAGATAAACAATTAGATCCAACACTCGTATAGTTAGAAGTACTTCATCTCTTTCATAGATGATTACTCATAATACATGTATCTCTACTTGCTTCAGAATAAATGAAGCACTTGTTACTTTTAAGGTATTTAAAGTTGAAGTAGAGAAACAATGCGGAAAGCAAATTAAAATCGTGAGATTAGATAGAGGTGGGGAAATATTATGGTAGATACACTGAAGATGGATAAGCATCTAGTCCATTTGTGAAGTTTCTTCAAGAACAAGGGATATTTGCCTAATACACCATGCTTGGTTCTCCGAACCATAATAGTCTAGTAGAAAGAAGAAACTAAACATTAATGAACATGGTGCGGAGTATGCTTAACAGCTCCAAGCTTCCTAAATCCTTATGGACTTAAGCTCTTAAAACAATAGTGCATATATTAAATCAAATTTCAACCATGGCTGTTCTAAAGATGCCATATGAGTTATGGAAATGTTGGAACTGAGTTTACGACATATACACTTTTGGGGATGTTTGTCTAAAGTGAGAGTTTACAATCCATAAGATAAGAAAATGGACCCAAGGATCATTAGTGGGTATTTCGTTGGATATGCTGAAAGGTCTAAAGGGTACAAATTTTATTGTCCATTTCATAGCACTAGGATTGTGTAATCAAGAAATGCAAAGTTTCTTGACAATGACATGATTAGTGGGAGCGATCTATCCAGGAACATAGTTTTGAGGAAGATCATTATGATATTCAACTTACCACTTCAAGCGATAAATTGATCATCATTCACAACACTCTTCAAGTTCAAACAGGTGTTGAAAGATCAGTCATTGAAATTCCACAAGCTGCTCATGATAATATACTAGATTTGGTTGTTCAAGAATTGTCAGAAATTGTTGAGCAACCAATTGAATAATATACTCCTCAGGAGAATGTTTATACAGCATTAAGAAAATCTACAAGAATAAGGAAATTAGCAATTCCTAGTGATTACATTATATATCTACAAGAATTTGACTACAACATTGGAGCTGAAAATAACCCTGAAATGTTTTCATAAGCCATGAGTTGTAAAGAATCAGACTTGTGGTATAATGCCATGAAAGAAGAGATGAATTTTATAGTATCTAACAGAGTTTGGGATCTTGTTCAATTACTTAGTGGTGCAAAGGCTATAAGATGCAAATAGGTCTTTAAGACAAGGAATGACTCACTAGGCAACATTAAGAGATATAAGGCAAGACTCGTTGTTAAGGGATTCACTCAAAAGGAAAGAATCAATTACACGGAGACCTTGTCTCATTTATCTAAGAAAGATTCCATTCATGTCATTATGGCATTAGTTGCCCATTTTGATTTGGAATTACATCAAATGGATGTGAAAACGACATTCCTCAATGGGGATCTAAAGGAGGAGGTTTACATGAAACAACCAGAAGGATTCTCCTTTAGTGATGGTGAGCATTTGGTGTGTAAGCTCAAGAAATCCATATATGGATTAAAACAAGCTTTCCATCAATGGTACTTGAAATTCCATGGAGTCATCTCTTCATTGGTTTTGTAAAGAACTTCATGGATCAATGTATATACCAGAAGGTTAGTGGGAGTAATATCTGTTTCCTTATCCTATATGTGAATGATATTTTGCTTGTAACCAATGATAAGGGGATGCTTCATGAGGTAAAATGGTTTCTCTCTAAGAGTTTTGACATGAAAGATATGGGTGAGACATTTTATGTCATTGGTATTACGACCCATAGAGACAGATTCTTAAGCATTTTGGGATTGTCTCAAGAGACCTATACCACTAAGGTTTTAGAGAGATTTTGGATGAAAGATTGTTCACCAAGTATAGCTCCCATTGTGAAGGGTGATAGGTTCAATTTGAACTAGTGTTCGAAAAATTGCTCAGATTTGGACTTCACTGGCTGTACGTGTTGATTCTCAGAAATCAACATCCTGTTATATTTTTATGTTTGTCAGTGGAGGTACATCTTGGAAGAGTGCAAAACAATCTTTGACTGCTACTTCCACTATGGAGGCTGAGTTTGTTTCTTGTTTTGAGGGTACTTTGCATGGTGTATGATTGAAGAGTTTCATATATGGGTTTAGAATTGTGAATTCTATTTCAAGGCCATTGAGAATATATTGTGGCAATTTAGTTGCCGTTTTCATGACTAAAAACACGTTAAAGACAATAAAGTGGTCACTGAACACGTTAGCACTAAATTGATGATTGGTGATCTTTTGACAAAAGGCATCATTTGAACATGTTGTATGGACGAATGTTATTTTAGTGAAACTCTTACTCTCTTGTGATGTTTTGTCATATTTTGTGTGCACATTCATTTTGAGAAGAACTATTAATATTGGACCTAGAATAAACATAAGGCTATGTTACCACATACGGGTTGACAATTAAGAGACATAATACATTGTAATATATGGAAGATAATATTCATTCTTAGAGGACCTATTGCCATGATTCATGTATATTGTTTCTTGATTATGAGATTTGGTATATTTTGGATATCATATTAACAGAAATATATGGACCAAGTGGGAGAATGTTAATTTCTCTCTCTTCTCTTTTACATTTTGGTCCAATTATTTCTTATTAATTACTCTTGTAATCTGAAGGGTGTTTTGGTAAATCACCCATATCTAAAAAGGTAATTTGGTAATTACTAGAATAAATTGTGACTGTAAAATTAACATCTATATACTTCTTTAATGGGAAAATGTTTCTGAAGAGACATAGAATATTGGTCCCTAAGCCTGACTATCTCTGTATAATATACACCATCAATTGAGATTATTGAAGGTTTATAAGCACAAATTTTATCATTCATAAAATTGTTGTTACAGTCCAAAATCTACATCAATGGTTGGAGGTTAGTGTTCTTTCCTAGACTTAATTTTGTTTGCATTTGATCCCTTGTGTATGTACTATTTGATTTTTGTACATAGATTGATCAATTTATGAGTTTGAGTAAGTCTTATAATCTACACTACATATAAGAACTTATAATACTATTTAAATATTAAATTATTGGTGGCAATAAGTTTTAAAATCCGACTTGAACAATGAAATGGAAAGATTATCAGGTCGCAAATTCACAATAAAATTGATTCAATTGGTTGAACAAATGATTAAATTAGATTATATCATAATTAAATAATTTATTTTTATAATAAATATAATATATAATTATAGACATATACTTTAAATAATTAAGTATTAACTATATATAAATATAAAATGTAAATAATGGTACAAAAATAATAATATAAATTATGTAACTATTTAGTATTATATATAGGATATAATATATATTTTTTAAATTAATAAAAAGAGATAATAAAAAATTGGTAAATAATTATTATTACTTTTTTAAAAATAAAATTACATAAAAATTCAAAAAAATAAATTCTCCCAAATCATATATAATAATATAGATTATATTATAATACTTTAGTTTTTAATATTTTTAATAAGTTTAAATATTCTATTATAAGGACAAAAATGAAGTTGTATAAGATGTTATTATAAAATATAATTTTTAAAATATTAAAATTAATTTATTCTATTATTATTTTGTAGTCTTTAATATTTTAATATTATTAGAAAGTCAAAAATATAATTATTATATATATTTTTAGATTTGATATGATAATAAAAAATTATTAAAAAATATATACTTAATATAAAACTAATCAAATTAAAAATAACCAACGGATATATCACCATTTAGATATTAGTATAAAACAAAATCATCTTATAGAGGCTTTGTTTAGTATCATAATACCAATATATTATCTACACGAGAAATTTATTTATTATTTAATGAGAAAGTATAAATTTATAATCCTATACCTCGTGAATAAAGTGACCAAGAATTCTACTCATCTTAAATGCCTGATACCCAAAATAGGCGGAAGAAGATGTAATGCATCAAGATGGCTTGTACCAAATTGTTCCGTCGTTTGATGGCAGTGGCGGAGCTTAGTTGACTATTCACGAAGAACTACTTCTGGTCCTATATATACATATATTTCTTCCTTCCCCTTTGTTGAATGAACATTACTCAACACAGAAAGCCCTAGAGAGATGGGTAAGGAAGAGGAAGCATTATTGGTAGCAAAGGTTGAAGAAAATAATGAGGTGGCATCGGACAGTGCATTTTGCCAAGAGCTAAAGAGGGTAAGCTCCATGGCAGCTCCAATGGTGGCGGTGACAGTGTCTCAGTACCTTCTGCAAGTAGTGTCACTGATGATGGTGGGACATCTTGGGAAACTCTCCTTTTCTGGGGTTGCCATTGCTTCCTCTTTTGCCGAAGTTACCGGCTTCAGTGTCCTTGTAAAGTCATCTTTCTCTGTCTCTCTGCATTTGATTCAATATTGTACCGGTTTTAGCTTAATCCACTTTTCTCAAATTTGAAATTTCTCTAAGTACGAATTAGCTTCTCTGTCAATTAGTGCAGGTGTCCATTCCTGTGGGGCTAAAATAACCATCCATTGGCTGTATTTTTCTTTTGGGGTACTTCAATCAGGAAAACCATCTCTGATTCTTAAGGAGAAAGCACTTGATCTATTGAGTTAGTATAATATAAAATTACAAATCCATGTACTAAAAAACTAGAAAACCCTTTTATAAATGGATTTCATAAGGCTTTCATAAGCTCATTAAAGGAAAACATTGAAATTTTGCAGCTATATATAAATGGACTTCATTTATAAATCACGCCCCTATGTTCTTGATATCTGACTAGATTTTTGAAATTCCTTGCAGCTAGGAATGGCTGGTGCGTTGGAAACTTTATGCGGTCAAACCTATGGTGCGGAGGATTTTAATAAACTTGGAAACTACACTTGCTGTGGTATAATCACTCTGATTTTGGTTTGTCTCCCCATATCTCTTCTGTGGGTATTCATGGATAAAATACTCTTGCTGTTTGGTCAAGACCCTGAAATTTCTCAAGCAGCTCGACTATACTGCATATATCTTATTCCTGCACTATTTGGCTACGCTGTTCTTCAATCTTTGGTTCGCTACTTCCAGACTCAGAGTATGATCTTTCCTATGGTTCTTAGCTCAGGTGCCGTTCTGTGTTTGCATCTACCTCTTTGTTGGGGTCTGGTATTTAAATTAGGACTAGGACATGTTGGAGCAGCATTAGCTATTGGAATTTCATATTGGTTGAATGTCATTGGGCTTGGAATTTATATGAAGTATTCTTCAGCATGTGAGAAAACCCAGATTGTGTTTTCTAGTAATGCTTTACTAAGCGTTGCAGAGTTCTTCCAATTTGCTATCCCTTCTGGGTTGATGCTTTGGTAAAATACATAACTTTACATCTTTCGAAAGATTATGGTGCTTTCTTCAAAGTCCTGTTTTGTTTTCGTCTAATTTATTTTTATATTCGTAGTTTGGAATGGTGGTCCTTTGAGCTGCTAACATTACTCGCGGGGCTTTTACCTAATCCCCAGCTCGAAACCTCAGTTCTTTCGGTCTGGTACATTACCTTTCCATTAATTTCTCATTAACTATAATGAGATGCCCCATGATTGGTACCTACTAACTTATCTCAAACTCTTGTCAGCCTTAACACAACTACATTGCACTACTTCATTCCTTATGGTGTTGGAGCTGCTGCAAGGTTTTTTTTTTTCTTTTTCAAATCTATATATCCATTTCTATGATTATGTACAATGATATCGTATAATTATCTGCTGATGACATTGCACGATCCTATGATTTTTTTGTTTTTTTTGCAGCACTCGAGTTTCAAATGAATTAGGAGCAGGGAATCCGAAGGCAGCTCGAGGTGCTGTTCGTGTTGCTACGGTTCTGGGCGTCGCAGAGGCAGTTATCGTGGGCACGGTTTTCTTTGGCTGCCGTCGTATATTGGGTTATGCTTACAGCAATGACAAGGAAGTTGCGGACTATGTTGCTTACATGGTTCCCCTTCTTTCTCTGTCTGTTAGCGCCGATAGTCTAATTGGAGTGCTTTCTGGTGAGTTTCTGTTTCCTAAAACCATCTCTGCTCTAGTGCTCTTTAACAGGACATGGGTGGAGACCACTGGAGTTATTTGATGCATCCATAAAATTTATAACTACTGTATATTAGAGATCTAGGCAAAAGTTTTTTTTTATATTGGGGTAGTAAAAAATAAATCAAAAAACAAAGTAAAAAACAAAAATAAATAAATAAATCTTATTTTTTTTTCAAATTTTATTTAGATTTTTTAAATTGTTTATTAAATAAAAATTATTATAAAAAAAATAAAATGTTAACATAGAAAGTAGGTTATAAATTTGTTATCATTATATGTTTTTTGCTCATGCTGGACAAATTTCTCGTGAGCATTAATTTAACATGTATTAATGAAACTAATTACTTGGTATCTCATCTGTATTGAATGGGAGTTACTCCCTTCTCGCCCACTGTTTGGGCGGCAGGGGAGTTTTCTATTTTTCTTTTTATATTTTTTTAAAAATTTTTTTTACTTTTTAAAATTAATTAATTAATTTTTATAACATATTTTTTTTTTCAAAATTTTTTAAGATGTATTTATATTTTTTTTAGAATTTTTTAAGTTATAAATGAATAATAAAAAAAATTGTAGATGAATAGTAAAAAAAATTTAAGAAAAAATTGAAAAATATTTTAAAAAATTCTGAAAAAAATATATGTAATAAAAAATATTTAATAAATTTTAAAAAGTAAAATTTTTTTTTTAAAAAAAACATAAAAAACGGGGGGACGTAGTCCCCCTATTAAATATTGAATTGTCACATGTCAAATAACTAGTCACATAAGATATTTATATCTGAGAATGACGTGAACAAAAAGTACGTAACATGAAATAAAGAGGCTAAAATAATACAAAATTTAGTTAAGGATCAAAATGAAACATACCTCAAATATAAAGCACGAAGGGTACTTTTGCCTCGAAATCTATATATAAAGGAGGCAAATATTAATTGATTTTATGGCTGGATTTAATTTTGGTTGATCCAATCCGTTCTTAGTATAATTGGTTGGTTTGCAACTTGTTGGTTATAATTCTATTCTAATCAAGAAGTTAAGAGTTCAAAGCTGGCAGAGAGGACAAGAATTTGACCTTATCCATTTTATCTGTATTTTTTGATGGCTTGGGTTGAACTAAATAAAATAGTTGATGGATTTTAGTGATTATGAATCATAGATCCAAATCACCACCCTCATAATTCAAAATCATTCCACAACTTCTCCTAAAATGTTATCTTTTAGTCAAAATAGTTTTTAATATAGTATAAAAGTCTATTATAACCAAGTGATTAATAAATGGTCAGGAATAGATCCTTTCGATCCTCAATTAGTCTGTTAGAGATCAATATATTAAATTATTCTCCAAAGATTTACCTAGTGGTGTTCACAAGTAAACATATGTGATCGGTGTTTATACCCACTATCACAAATTTGAATAACAATTTTGTCAATATTTACCCGTAAATCCCCTTTTCTTTGCGGATGTGACTTTATTGCTCGTGTCTGCAGGGATTGCCAGAGGTGGTGGGATTCAGCGAGTTGGGGCTTATGTAAACCTTGGAGCCTATTATCTAGTGGGAGCTCCTTTAGCTGTCTTCTTGGGTTTTGGTCTACATCTTAGAGCCAAGGGACTCTGGATTGGGATACTAACTGGGTCTATTGTACAAGTAACTGTACTTGCTACTGTAACAGCATTTACAGATTGGCAGAAAGAGGTTCGTTTAACTTTCTTGTTCTGTAACTTACCTTGCCATGCCAATGGCTTGTTATTTTCTTTGAAATTATTATATAACCCTTTTGTCTCCTTTGAGTTCCAGGATGATAGTTAAGAGACAAAAGTAGCTCTAAAAGTCTGTGTTTTGTGGTTGGTGCAGGCAACCAAAGCAAGGGAGAGAAGAATTGAAAGGTCAATTAAGGATCATAATTGATCGTTATGATGTGTGAAAGAACAAAGTGAAATGAAAATAGAAGGAAAGTCCCGACAGTATGCTGTCCATTATCTAAACTGTATTTTTTGTTTACTTTTTGGGTTGAAGATTGTTATCCGTCAGCTTAAACAGAGGGGAAAGGAGGGGAAGCAGAGTTTGTCTTCGACTTTGAGTGCTTTTTTTTGGATGTTAGAGAGAGTAAGTTATTGATGGTATGAATGGAGTCATCTAATTTCGTTAACTGATAAAAATTAGTCTAGTAATTGTAATATATGTGATTTTTGGACTGTATTTCTGACTATAGCGATCAGTGTAACTCGAATCCTGAAGTTTAATGACATAACCAAGTACATGCGGTTCCTTTATCTCTTTGTTTAGATCATTCTCTGTCGTATGGAACATCCTCATGTTTCAAAAAAAAAAATTGAAAAAAAAAACTTCGTGGCCTTAGAAGTGTTTCCGTTTTTTATAGAATAAAAAAAATTTGTAAACAGAAAATAAAAAACTTGTTTGGATATAATAAAATAAAAAAATATTTTTTAAAATATAGGAAGTATAATATATAATTATTTTATGGTATATTTCAGTTTTCGTTTTGAGAAATAGCCCAAAAAATGACATTTTGGTGGTAGCCGAAATTCTCAAGTAAAAGAGTTTGGTGGGATTCTTGCTTTCATAGGTGAAGAGCAAGTGGAGAAGAGATGAAGCAGAACAGACTTGAAGACTAAAAAATGTAATACAAAACGAAGGCTACAAGAATCAAAGGGGGGAGCTATTTAATGAAAATAGTCTCCCCTCATTGTTTTCATTGTTTTTCAAAAAATATGGACAAAAATAAGTCAAATCATATTAAAGATGTTTTCTATTTTTTTGGTTTTTGAGTTACACTTTTTTAAAATAATTTTAAAAACAATTTATGAAAGGAAGAATCTATCCTACATAAGAATATTGCTATTCCTGTGAGAGAGAGGCTGGTTCCCACATGAGCCCCACATGTGAGGGACACTGCCCCCTCCTCCCACGAGAGTAACAATACTCCTGAGTAGAGGAGGACATATCTTTATAAAAACAATATATCCAAACAATTTTTATTTTTGTTTTTATAAAACAATAAAATAAGAAAACAATTTCTAAAAATTATTCCAAACAACCCCTTTAAGTTGTTCTTAGTTTTTTTTGTTTTTTATAGTTTTAGAAATCAACTTCTTAAAAACAATTGATAAAAAAATATATCAATTTTTTTTTTC
>JASKGM010073245.1:0-15724 GCA_034509205.1 Ceratonia siliqua
TATGTTTGTATCTAATGAGACAAAATTTAAAAAATATAAATTGCTGTTGGCCCGCCGGGCCAACCCGGCCCGGCCGGTTCGGGCTATGGCCCGATCGGGCCGGGCCGAAAAAGTCTGAATTTTTTCAGGCTGAAATTTTTACAGCCCAGCCCTATTTTTTTTCAGTTTACATCGGGTTAGCCCATCGGGCTGGGCCCATTTTGCCAGCTCTAGTTGAAGGCCCCTTAATTAAGGAGGAGATCCATCGGTATCAATATAATTGATCTATTATTCAAATTATTTATTTATTTATTTTGAAAGAATATAATAGAACAAATATTATGATAAAAAAATAAATAAAAAAATTATTTTAACCGTAAAAAATAAATAGATGACATAAATAATCTTAAGATAGTTGTGTCCTAATCTTTTAATTAATTGCAAGGCTAAGAAAGAATAAAGGTTGATAAAGAGAATCTCTAGCTCAATTTAGGAGCCAAAAGGGTAAATATTCTTTGTGGCAACTCAATTTTTTCAATGTGTTTTATATGGACTATTGCATAATATTTTATCCTTTATTTTACTATTTTTTTTGTTAATTACTTCCCTTATTATGATATATTTAACACTCAAGTTCATTATGAGCTCCTCAAATTTTACTTGTTAAAATACGAATTTTATTCCACTTACAAATCTCACAATTAACATGTAAAGCCCCCACTTAGATACTTCAAAAAATATTAGAGTAAATTATATTTATTTTTAAGATTTTCTTAAAATTTATATCAACACTATCTCTTATTTTAAACATTTATAAGTATTAAGCATATGTAAATAGATGAGAGGTTTTAATGTAAATTAAAACAATAAGAGATTAACGCAATAGGAGAAAATGAATATAACTAATTTTAAAAACTAATTAAAATCATAAACAGGCATTTATAAAAATTGAAAGAAATTGTAAAACAAGATTTTAAGAATTATTTAGAAAAATATCCACCTAACATTATTCAATTTAATTTATGCATGACTTTATATTTTTTTCAACATAATTTTAGCACATGATGGGCTTTCCATTGGTGAGAGAAGAAAAACTCAGAAGTTATGGCTTTGTTTGTAACAGAGCTTTAAAGTTGCAATAAAAAAATTATTTTAATAAGTGTTTTTATTAATTATTTTTAAAAATTATTTTTAAAAATAATAACTAAAATATAAAAAATAAAGAATAATTTTTTTGTGTTTTGATTTGTTTTTGTGTTTTATTTTTTAAAAAACATAAAAAATAACTGATGAAAAATATTTTCACGCAAATAAATTTTTTATTTTTAGTTTCTATAAAATTACTTTTTTATAATTATTTTTAAAAGTTATTTTAAAAAAAATCATTCTTCATATGCTTTTAACAACCTAATGTGAGTGCCGAGTGGTATAGGGAGAATTCCATGAAAGCAGGGTTAAATAGAAACTGTAATCGCCAACTGTCTTTGAAAACTAGGTTTACGCAATTCCAAAAGCACAATCTTTGGATGCTCACTATTCTCCATCTTCAACCAAAACGTCTTTGTTCCATGAAGTTATTACTTAAATTTTGTAAAATTGACCTAATGATAAAGTTATTAGTTTCTCGTTCCTGGTATATGTCTCCAGTCCAGTGTCAGATTCTCTTACTAAAACAGAAAGAGAAGCACTCTCCAACACCACAATTTTATATTTGTAGGAGAGTTTTAAAGTTTTTTTAATATTTTTTATTTTATAAAATTAATTATTTATATATTTATATGATATATTTTTATTAGAATTTTTTGAAATGTTTTTGTATTTTTTAAAAATTTTTAAAATTATAAATAAATAAATAAAAATTATGAATGAATAGTAAGAGGAATGTAAAAAAATTTTAAAAATATCTTAAAAAATTTTTAAAAAAATACATAAAATAAAAAAATTAATTAATTTTAAAAAATAAAAAAAAAAGACTTAAAAAATAGAAAAAAAAGGGGGGGAGGGGCTGTAGGTAGCCCCTCCCAAACAAAAATGATTGTATTGATATCCCATTATCTACCAAGTTTTTTCCTTTCTAATTCATTATGACTCCAGTCTTAGTTCTAGTCCTAGAATTTCTAAGAATATACATTGACTAGGTAAATTTCTCATTTTAGATTGTCTCCGTTAAGGCAGAGAGATCCCCCTCCAGTTTCATTTCCTTTCTCGCATTCAGAAATCACAACTCTCTCTCCCATCTATTTAGACCCCTACCGATTTCTTCCATTTCTCCGGGAAATCCCTGGCCTTGATTTTCTGTGTCCCCCCTCTATAGGTTATATGTTTATATAATAAACCCAACTTTCACCATCGTTCCATGGAATTCCACAACATCAACATTGAGAAAGCCAACGCCATGAGAAGGTTACAATACGCCGTCGTTGCTCTCTTCATTTTCTCCTGCTCCTCTTGCTTCCCGACCTCCTCCCCCCCTCCAAAAACCCTGCCATTTATACACTCAACTTGCTTCGCTCTTCAATCACCCCTTCTATGTCTTTCTGCTTGCAAATCTCATCATACTCTTCATCTACGTATTCTCTCACAAAGACGCTGCCCCAAATGATGTTTACTACCAATCTCCCAGCAAAACCGAGTCTCCCCTGAAGATAAGTACTGCCGATATTGAATCCTCCCTGTCGCTGAATAATCCACAACACCACCCTCCGGGGAAACAAATCATCTGCCCTGAAGTTGCGGAATCTCCAGTTTCTGACCGCTCGAGTGTGTCCTAACAGTCGCATTAGCCTGCGCACGCTCTCACAAACACGCTGCCCCAAATGATGATTACTACCAATTTCGCAGCAACACCGAGTCTCCCCTGAAGATAACTACCGATACTGAATCCTCCCTGTCGCTGACTATTCCACGGCAGTTCCGGAGACAAATCATCTGCCCCGAAGATGCGATATCTCCAGTTTCTGACCAAACTGTCACTGCAGTTAAGACGAGGACGATGACGGCAACTTCTTGGACGACGGTCAGTAGGTCTACATATGGCGAGAAGTTTCGGAGAGGAAGTATTATCGGAGAGTTTTGAGAGGCGGATTGTGGTGGGTCCTGGCAGAGAGTTGAAGAGGCGTTTTTGCAGTGTGTTCGGTAGAAAAGTTCATCGCTAAGCATGGGAGCATCCGGCTCTCACCCAATAAATAATTTCCCTTTAATAAATAATAATGATAAATAGGAAATGATAGAAATAACTCAATAAGGGAAATAGAGAAGGATAATGTATCTTGATTATGTTTTTACTTTTTTGTTTCTTTCTTGGACTAATGCTCTGCGATTAATCCCATTTCTAATGGATATTATGGAATTTGTGTATAATATTCCATATTCTCTTTTCTTGTCTGTCCTTCCTCAATTAATTTATATTTAAAAAATTTTAGAATCTCAATTAATATTATATTTTTCTTTTATAATGTTTTAATTTATTATTAAAATTTGAAGGTTTTATTACTTTTTTGAACTACCTATTATAATTTTATGAAAAATATTTTTTTAATTTTCATTCATTAATATGATGATTATCAATAAATAATTATATTAATAAAAATAAATTATAATCTCTGAAATTGAATTATAATTACACATATTGATGCATAACATATGAAAAAATATAGCATCTGGAGTTTTAACCCATACCTACTCTTTGAATTTAGATTTAATTATGTTCTTTTAATAATATGACTCATTTTTTATAAATTATAATCGTCTAATGATTGTGATCTAATATGTGACGGATTGATATCTGGATCCTTCTTATTGATACTGCTAATGATTATGGGCCTCAAGGTTCTAAGAAAATAAAGTGTATATCTTGAAGCGGGCTTGGATCTAAAAGTTTACCGGTTTGTGGTTTGGACCTGCCAAAAAATAGAGACTATGTAAATCAAAACTCAGAAAAAAAAAGAAGAAGCTAAGTTCAGTCTGCGAAGAGTGAACCCCAATAGGAATAGGAAAGATGATGGTGATGGGACATTTTGAGTTACAAGCTTCAGCCAAAAAAGAAAGGAGAAAGAGACAGGCAGAAGGTAAAATCTTCAACCTCCATGCTATTAATATTAACAAGACTCCAAAAAGGAAAGAAAGAAAGAAAGAAAGAAAGAAAAGGATGTATTTGGGCCAAAATCGAAGGGAGTGAGCTAGAAGATAGGAGCTGCTCAGCTGGAGCTCATACTTCTCACTCACTCATGAATGACTATGGACTCCTAAAGTTCTATATTCCCTTATTTACTCACAAATAAATTACCTATTGTGCTCTTTGTCGCTGCCAAATAGCCAAACGTAAGAACAACCATGAATGTCAAAGACAAAGTTTAAGATTTCAAGAGAATGTTCATAAACAATTTTATTTAATTTTTAATATGTTATTTTACATTTAAAGTATAGGCACATCATATCTTGTTATAAAATTTTAATTTAATTATGAAAAATAACGATGACAATTATCAAATTGTTAACTATTTGATCATGACTTTAATATTATATATATTAAAAATCACATTGAATTCAAAAATTTAATATTTTAGAAGAAAGGTAAGAAATTAATAATATTGGAATTTTCAATTAAAACTTCAAGTATTTGGCATAGCTTTTTGAGATTCTTTTTTTATTCTCATATTGTTACTTAAATTTGCGTCTAGATTATTTTGATTCCATTGGTGACTTAACTAGTATATGAATGGCTGACAAGAGGCCAAGAATTGTTAAGGTTGAAAAAGAATAGTTGATTGAATACCAAAAGAAAAAGGTAGAAGTCGTATTATATTCCTGGGTATATGATTCCTTTCTTAATTTGTCAACCCAATATATATAATCAATAATAAGAAAAGGGTAAATTATACTTTTGGGAATTGTCAATTCTGATAACTTACTGAAATTGAATTTGGATAATTTATATCTTTAAATGTATGTGACATTCAGAGCTTGACAATTAAATAGGATTTATCAATATTTAATAATGCGCTAGGTTCATAAATTGTGAATTTTTTTTATCCAAAATTTGATATTTCAATTTTTTTTTTTAAATGTTGAAATTCAAATCTCTGAAATTATGAAGACCAATAAACTCAAAGCAGAATGATAGAGTATCTGATGCTCCATCTCTTTTACTTTCTCTTTGAATCTATGCATTTGTTAAGATTTGGATAGTGTGATGCACTATTTTACACAAACTATTTGATTTATACAGATTGTTTTTAATTTATACAAAAAAAAAGATGAATAATTAGAAGGTCTTTAAAATGGTTTTATTTTATAAATGTCACTCCTTCAACTAAAATCTTATTGGGTATGAACTATGAAGTACAGAAAGATGCAACTCACCATATTTTATGTTGAAATTTAATTGTACTAATTAGGATAAATTAACAAAGGCTTAGGAATCATTTTCATAAGACTGGGATTGTTGGGACTTGGCTTATGGTTATAGGACTTGGCCACATTCGAGTTGCACATTCTGCCACTACTTCGGTTAACATTCAGTACTGTAAACACAATCATGTTATATGAATAGTATAACATTGCACATATTGTTTATTTATCACAATAGTAAACGTGTTATCCATGTCACAAAATCGTATTTACAGCGCTGGGTGTTGGATCAAAGTAGTGACAGGGATGCAACCCGAATGTGACCAATTCCTATAACTATGAGCCAAGTCTCAACAAGATTAAGTAAACAGTTCGTAAATTGATATCTACTCTATAAGAAATTTATAAAAAGTCTACCAGAGATAACAAAGTAACAGCTTTTTAATGTTCCTCTTTCTCTCTCTTTCTTGGTTACTAAGTAACGAGCTAAGGAATTCAGTAGTTCAAACTATAAAAGGCTAGTTTATCCCTCTTCTGCTGAACTGGTTTTTGATATAACTTATATTTGACAATGAAGCATATACTCACTTACCTTCTTCTCCAGTAATAAAATATTAATGAACCAAATAGAGAAGGTTTAATTAATCATATGGTGAGATGCTTTCCTCAAGAAAGATGGTAATTTACCCAAGAGAAAGAGAAAGAGAGAGAGAGAGAGAGAGAGAGAGAGAGAAGACAGTTTTTGTTTGGTTATGAGATACTACTATGACAAGTGCAAGCTATATTAATTAAATCAAAGTTCCAATAATTGGTTAAGTAAGGGGAAGAATAATGCCAACCTTGCACTTTATGCAAAGTGGAGCAGCCACTCTATTCCATTGTTTCAGAGACGCAAAGCAAGATTAATGCTGCAGCTTAATTTAATTTTTCATCCTCTACGCTTTACAGTTGAACAGAGAATAAAGTATGATTTTGACTTTACATTAAAATTTATATGCTATATTTAATTTCTTTAAAATAATGTTCATAGTTTTAAAAAATAAACTTCTCTGTCACACCTGGAAACAAAGTGGAGGAACTAATCATTTAGAGAAGGAGACCAAGTTCCGGATCATTTGCTTTTATATTTTCTTTCCATTGTGATTAATTATCAAATTCTAGTTACTTTTGGTCTCAATTTGAGAGAACTATTTCCAAAGCCATGACAAATTTAAAGTTCGTATATTTATTTATTTTTTCTTGACACAAGATTCATTGTCCACTTCTTCAAGCTATTCTGCAGTTGATGTCTGATAATCATGCAATAGCCATGGAAGTTCCATAAGAAAGAGAAAGAGAGCTTAGCCTATTACAGCTCATCTCACTTAGACAGCAGTAAAACACAGAAAACCCAAAAGGCAAATATTCTTATATGCCATCACAAGTAAAGGGAATATATAAAGGTCCCTCCATACTGCTACTTGCTTGAGGACATTGTAAATGGAAATAATTAACCCTTCTCATTCTGAGGGTTCCCAACCTTGAGAAAACTAATACAAGATTTACCATTCTCAACCCCCATTTTGAAATAGTCTACATAAGGTCCCCTACATTTACAACAACCACATGCAATTCGCTATCAAATACACTGCTGATTACATCAAGCTTGCCATTTCCCAAATGACCAAACTTACCTAATGGATGACCTCTGCTTTAGCATTAAACTAAAGCCAGAAACATCCCCAAAGGCCTAAACCCTTCTTCATATACTCTCACTTCTTTCTATTCCTTGGCTCAAAAAGGGTCTATTCCAAGTCCCTTCTCAGAAAATGGCATCTCCAACACAGATTTGGAGCCCTCAGAAACTTACAATAGTTCTGTTCCTTTTCTGCATTTCATTTCCATTTCCTATTGAAGCCACACCTTCTGAGAAGTTAGACCAGCCTGTGGTTTCCCAGCAAGATGACACTGAAATCAAGTGTGGATCATGTTCTTGTGCTAACTCCTGCGGCCAACAACTTCCTTTGTCTTCTTCCTCTCCTCAACCTCCTCCTCCACCACCACCACCACCATCATCACCGCCACTGACGTATCTCTCCTCCCAGAACTGCAATCCATCGCCGCCGCCACCACCGAGGTTCATCTACGTGACCGGTGTGCCAGGGGATTTATCCCAGACTGAGCCAAATAACTGGGGATACTACTACTCTGGTGCCCAAAACAGAGCTGTGTGGTTGCTGGTTTTGGCTGGTTTGGGAGCACTATCAGTAACAATCGTATTTGGGTGACTTCCTCAAGATTATAAGTTGGTATACTTAAAATAATTGGTGGGGCTATACGTCTAAGGAAGTGTAGTTTAAATGTTCAATTTCTTCTCTGCCTTGTTCTCGATCAGTTTTTGTCAATATGTCCAACTTTAATTTGTTCTATTTTAATTTCCATGTCTTCATCTCTTTCTTGGTACCAACTTATTGGAGAATTGATTCTCATATCTGATGCAGAATGATTCAAAATTAACGTTTGGTGCAGAAATTTTAAATTTCATGTAAATTGTTGCTTTTTAGTCATTTAGTTCAGATAGGGGAGAAAGAAGTTGCAATATAAAGTGTATCCATTTTAATAATCACAATTTAGGGTTACATCAATTCTTTTCACGAGCTTGAAAAATGTTGCTGTCATCATAAAGTGGAGGCTTAAAATATAATTAAAATTATTTAAACAGGAGGATTTACATGCCCAGTTTCCTACCCAACTAATATAATTAAAATGGAATTGAGGGGGTATTGAAAAAAAACATAAAGGAGTCTCTTTCAGGATTGGTTTGGTTGCTCAAGTTCATTTATGTGTGTTAAACTGCCCAAGCTGGCCAAAAAGTAGTTGTTAGCTCAGGTTCTACCTTCCTTGCCCTGTTGCCCATGTTTCTTTTCTATCTACCCACTCTTTCCCTCCTCATGAATCTTTCTCTCATGTGGAAGTTCTAAACTTTCAAGTTTGAGCCTTGTAAATAGCAACTAGCAATGGGATATCATAATTGAGACTTGACTTGCTTGGAAGAAACCAATCTTATAGGTTTCATGTGTCTCCCCTCTTCTTCTTTTTGCTTCTTCCTGTGTCCCTCTGCAGCAGAAACAAAGAGATGAATCGATGATAGAGTGTCAAAGGATTGACAAAAATGCTTCTGATACCACTAAGCTTAGCTAAGATAATTGGGTAGGTGAAATTTTGGGAACAGTTACAGATCTTTGGATACTTCCTAATATAAGATAATAATAGTAAATTGAAAGGTTAGAGCACAGCATAAATCCACTGGAACTGTCCAATTTGCCCTCACATATTAAATCTTCAGTTATCATTGTATTCAAACAGAAAAGTCTGTCAGATTTCAAATCCCATTTTACCTATAAAAGTACCAGCACATACCCTTATTCCTCGTTTCGTTTGTACTTTATAGCCACCCCCATTGATTATGCATGAACTCTGTACTCTGCCAGGGTAATGGGTGCCACGTACAAAATCTGATTTAGTTTGTCTGCCGTGAACATAATACTCTGTATGACCATCTTCATTTTGGTGTAAGTCCTAGTCTTAATTTGAAGTTATTAACTACTATGATAAATTTTTATAATAATTTAATTCTTCTTCACAAAAACACCTTGTAATAAGAGGGATGTCTTTTATTTAGGCTCCATTTGCATCTCCTTTTTTTGTGGGAGAATGTTTTTTTTTTTAAAAAAAGTCATTTTGATAAATCTTGAACTGTTCGTATCTCATTTTTTTAAAAGGAGAAGTTGAAATAAAAAAGTTTTTTAATTTTAAAGATAAAGTAAATTTTTTGACTTCTTCAATTAACGAAATTGACAAAAGGAGAAATAAAAATTTTTTTATTACTACATTTGAAAGTAAAATATTATCTCCTTCTGAAAAAATACCTTATTTTTTCAAAATCAACTTCTCATTTTATAAAAGTTATTATTTTTAAAGAATATCTGAACAACCTTTTATATACAACATACAACACTTAAACACTAACACCAAACAATTAAAAAGTCCTTACCAAATATCGCTGCTCCTATTAAATGTTTTGCCATAAATGAGAAAGGGATAATGCAATATCCAACAAACAAACAAGAAAATGAAAGGGAAATAACTCGAACAATGGCCCAATGGGTTAACTTACAAGAAAGCAATGGTGAAGGAGGAGGAGGAGGAGGAGGAGGAGTTGAAGACAGGGTATTCGTCTTATATATTTTCTGTTTATGCCCTTCTAACAAAAAGTATCTATTAACATGCTATCCTATCTTTGGGTGTACTAATATACGAGACAATAGCTAACCCCACCCACTTTTTTATAAGCCCACTTGGTAGAGCCCCAACTTTTGTTTCTGGGTGTATTACAACACCTAGAGGAAGGATAAAAAAAATTTTAATTGAAATGAAAGAGGTGAAAATAGTTTAACAAATAAGTTTAACAAGAGAAACTAGTAAATTTTTATAAATTGCCTATGATCAAATGAAAGAGGTGAATTTATTTGTTCAAACACTATCCCAATGAATAGAAAGAAATACATGGACAAAAGCACACAAGTTTTTTCCTATTTATTCATGAAGTGAAGATTGAAAGCAGTTTGTCATCCAATTATACATATATGTATTCCAGATATTTTAGGGACACGCTTTGTATTATACGCAGGGATATCCAATGGTTGAACGCTAGGTATTTTCTAATTCGAAATTATAAAAAAAAAATTAGCCTAATTTTAATTAAATGAGATGAGATTTATTGATGGGAAATAGATTTTACCCTTTATAATGTTATCTTTGTAGTTTATAAATAATGAGAATGACTTCAATACTTAGGTACCAATTAACAGATAATTAAATAAATAAATAAATAAGAGTTATATATATTTAGCACTACGGAAAATGCAATACTGGTAAATAACTAAATTTATAACTCTATTTTCAATAAATAGCATATATCTTTACAAAAAAATAGCATATATCTACATTTTTTTAATTAGTTTATTATGCATAAAATCCAGAGTCGTGAACATTTTAAAATTTTTAACTTGTTTACTTTTTATTGATTTCTATATAAATTAATCATAAACAAATATATAATTCTAAGATAATTGTCAATAATATATATATATATATATATATATATATATATATATATATATGACTTTTGTAAAATATCTTTATAAAAAAATGCAATGTTTTAAAAACCGGACCGATCATTGAATCGGTAGAGGTAGAGGCAAAGGGTTAAGGGTCAATGGTCTAACAAGGGTTAAACCGTGATCGAACCAGATTTTAATTAAATAACTTTTTTTAATTTTTTAATTCATATATTATAAATATTATATAATATATCATAATCAATAACTAATATTTTAAATATGTTTAATGAATTAGTTTTTTTTGTTACTTTTGTATCATTTTATAAGTTATATAAATATTACATTACATAAATAAATTAACAAATACAATCTATCTTGTTGGTGAGGAGAAATTATGCTTTATTAAGATGTACTGAATTTAATTCCTAACACATGCGTTTTTGGCAAAAAAAATGAATAAAACTAGTTTAATAGTGAACCGACCGGTTTTGACCGGTTTAAAGGAAAAACGGGCCGGTTTTGATCGATTTTTGACCAGCGTTGACCAGTTTTTGGAAGGACCGGTTTTTTCCTATGACCGGACCCGTTACTAGGCCGGTTCACCAGTTTTTTAGTTGAACCGGCTAGTCCGGTCCGGTTTTCTAAACAGTGAAAAAATGGATATGTAATTAGTATTAAACTTCATGGCTGTGTATAAAAAAAAGTACTAACAGATACATAAATTCTCACGCAAGTAAAAATGCTACAAGAGGCGTTTCAAAAGCCCAAAACCCTACCTTAACTTGAACCCTTATAAATGTCACCACTCCCTCAGTTGCTCTCCACCTCTTTTTCCGTCTTTGACAGTACTCTCTTCCTTCTGTATCTGAAGCGATTATTCATATTTTTGAAGCCATGGCTAAAAGATTTTTCCAAGTAATCTCTATCCTCTTATTCGCGATGGTGTCACTGTTTTTTTCGGTGACACACGCTTCTTGTGAGGCAATACTATCTCATCCCCTTCCACCACCCCTTCTGGCCTCATGCTGTACTTGTCCTTCATCACCACCTACCACAACCAACTGCACACCAACACCATCATTATCTCCGCCACCCCCCTCGTCAAAGTCACCAACTTTAGTACCTCCTCCTCCGACTTCTGCCGGGCAGTTGCCTGCTGCACCTATCTCCCAGTCACCACCACCACCAAAAGATGTGAACGAGGTTCTTTGTCCGCCTTCAATCCAATCCTTCCATATTTTCCCTGGAACTTCCAGTGTCCTCCTCCGTTACCCAGATCTTCTGCTATTTTTGTCGTCTTTTATATTCTACTTACTAGCTTGTTGTTATTCATGAAGGACAAGTACGTAGTTTATTTTGCTGATTATATCCAGAAGTAGAAAGAAGGATACGTTGAAGTCGGTTGTTAATTTAAAAAATATATATTATATTATCTTTTTCATTGTTACAGTGGCATTAGCACAACATGTCAACATGCTTCTTCTCTTTATACTTTCTATTCTGTGTGTTATTATATGGCTTTCTTGTGTGAAACTGAGAAAGAAGAAAGACATGTTAACTATCTCCTATAGTTATTTGCGATTGTTTATGCTGCATAAAAGTATATAACTTTACGAGAATATGGATACATATCTTTTTGAGATTAACAAAACTAAGGTTACTAACAAGGGTGGGCTAAATTGATAAAATTGAATTGCTTCAATTAAAGGTTCTTTGATTGAATTATGATCCTCTATGACTTTATCAGTAGTGATTAAGAAAAGAGGGTTTCCTTTTTCCTTTCTTCCGGCATATCCACTGCGTCCGGCTCCTTCCGTAGCTCGAACACTCAACGAAATTAAGGTATATATATATATATATACACTCAACGAAATAAAGGTTAAGATTTTTTTTAATTGCGGTAAAGGCTACTTTATTTTCTTCTTTGGGTCGAACTAAGTAGACAGAATTTAATTTCTTCCATACCCGTTTGTCCAATGAAAATGTGTAAGAGCAAGACATATATAGGTAATCCAACAATGTAAATTACATTTTTTTTAATCTATAAGATAATATGGCAATTTTAATCATTTATTTACTATTATATGATTAGTAGGATCATTTATTCTCTGTATTATACAAAAATGACCTCAATATGGAGAGAAAAAAAAAAAAGACCGTCAATCTCCAAAGCATATAATTTTTTTTTTGGGTTTCAGACTAATTTTTTTTTTATCTTCTGTATTTTCTTAAAATCATATGTACAAACATTTTTTTGCTTCAGAGTAAGTTTTGCCAATCAAGTTTTGTACGTACAAACAGGATTTTTTTTAATGGAATAGAAGGTCCATAACGTGGGTGGGAAAAGAAAAAAAGAAGAAGGTAATATTGAATCTAAATATATCAAGCTTACCTCAATATTAAAAATTAAAGATTAATTGAACAATTTTGTTGGAAGTACTTAGTGTTTATAGTATACAGGACTAAGGCAAGGCCTTTTTTTTAGAGAAAAATAAATTGTAAAATAAGATTGTAAGAATTATTTAGAAAAATATCCACCTAACATTACTCAATTTAATCTATGCATGACTTTATATTTTTCAATATTATTTTAGCACATGATGGACATTCCAGACTCGTCTTTGAACGTCTTTGAAAACTAAGTTTATAAAACAGGCAACTCCAAAAGCACAATCTTAATTTGGATGCTCACTATTGTCCATCTTCAACCAAAACGTCTTTGTTCCATAAGTTATTACTTAAATTTTGTAAAATTGACCAAATAATAAAGTTATTAGTTTCTCATTCCTGATATAGGTCTCCAGTCCAATGTCAGATTCTCTTTCCAAAACAAAAAAGATTGTATTACTATCCTATTATTTATTGGAAACGAATTCAGGTCTTTTTTGACTTGGATCTTTTCTTAATTTTTTTTAATTTAAATCGTTTATTAAATTTTGAACAGTTACAATTAAATACATATAAAATACGCGTACTTTATCGAACAAATTTTAAACATCTAAAATTAAAATATATGACTTAAATGAAAAAAATCCCAACCATTTTTTTAAGAAGAGAAAAGACTGAGATCTGAATCCTTATCTATCAGGTTTTTTACTTTCTAATTTATTATGACTCCAATCTTAGTCCTAGTCCTAGAATTTCTAAGAATATACGTTGACTAGGTAAATTTTTCATTTTGGATTGTTCCCATTAAGGCAGAGAGACCCCCTTCGAGTTTCATTTCCTTTCTCGCATTCGGAAATCGGAACTCTCCCATCAATTTAGACCTCTACCGATTTCTTTCCATTTTTCTGGGAAATCCCTGGCCGTGATTTTCTTTGTGTCCCCCCTCTATAGTCTACAGACTATATAATAAACCCAACTTACACCATCTTTTGTCTTCCATACGGAATTCCGTTGACATATATGTCACCATTCCCTCAATTGCTCTCCACCTCTTTGTCCGTCTTTGACAGTACTCTCTTCCTTCTGTATCTGAAGCGATTATTCATATTTTAGAAGCCATGGCTAAAAGATTTTTCGAAGCAATCTATATCCTCTTATTCGCGATGGTGTCACTGTTTTTTTGGGTGACACCCCCTTTTGATGAGGCAATACTATCTAATCCCCCTCCACTAGCCCTTCTGGCCTCATGCTGTACTTGTCCTTCATCACCACCTACCACAACCAATTGCTCATCACCACCGTCATCATCTCTGCCACCCCCCTTGTCAAAGTCACTAACTTTAGTACCTCCTCCTCCGGCTTCTGCCGGGGAGTTATCTATCTCCCAGTCGCCACCACCACCAAAAGATGTGAACGAGCTTCCTTCTCCACCTTCAAATCCAATGCTTCCAAAATTTCCCTGGAACTTCCAGTGTCCTTCTCGGTTACCCAGATCTTCTGCTATTGTTGTCGTCTCTTATATTCTAGTTACTAGCTTGGTGTTATTCATGAAGGAGTAGTACGTAGTTTATTTTGCTGATTATATCCAGAAGTAGAAAGAAGGATACGTTGAACTCGGTTGTTACCTTAAAGAATATATATTATATTATCTTTTTCATTGTTACAGTGGCATTGGCACAACAGGCTGCTTCTCTTTACGGTTTCTATTCTGTGTTATTATATGGCTTTCTTTTGTGAAACTGAGAATGGAGAAAGACACGTTAAGGTTTGTTTTAAGTTTTAACTTAATGTTTTTTTTTTCTTTTGTAGGAAGATTAATTTTTTTTTAAAAAAGTTGTTTTGTATTTAGATATAATAATTAAAAATAATTTTTGAAGTTGAGTGAACAATTTTAAATATAAAAAATTTTTTATTTTATTTTTCTCCTTATCAGGAGAAGTTACAATTTTTAACTTCTTCTTACGAGAGATTTTCTCAATTTTTATTAACTTATTATTTTTTTATAAAATCAAACAAATAAGTATATTTTTATCAGAATGTATTATTTTTTTTAAAAAACAACTTATTCTCATAATAAACTTAAATAAAAACATGTGTCTTTTATAATTATATTAGATTTCTTTTAGTAGTAATACTATTCTGCTTTCCCTCCCGGGTTCTTCAATGCTCTTGGGTTTGTTTTAGTAGTAATAGTATTTGCGCACCTCCACAACAACTGTTACTATTAAGCAAAAAAGATAGGTAAAAATAGGATAGAGGCTTAATAACACTCCTGTGCTCTATTTTAAAAATTTATATAATTTTTTTTATAAATTAAAAATAAATTATAACTAAACTTATTTTTTAATTAATATTAAAATTGATTGTTATATTTTAATTAAATAATTTTTTTTTGTATAATATAACTAAAATATCATTAATTTTATGTGTTTTCTATACTACTTATGAGTATTATTATTTTAAGAAATAATTTAAAAAAATTAAATTTTTTTTATAACATAAGTATTCAAAAATAAATTAAAAAATAAAAAAAAGTAAACAAAATTATTTATTTATTTATTTTATTTAAATTGTTTCTTAAAAGATATAAGAAAAATAAAAAATAAAAAGTTAGCAATACTATGAATAGTATAGAAAGTACCTTGATTTTATATAGTATAATCAAAATATCTTTTTTTTTTCATTATTTTACTTCAATTCCTTTTTTTTTTAAAAATAGTTACTTGAAAAAAATTGTCTTTGTTTATTTTAAAAATATCATTACTCAAAAAAAAATGTATTTTTCTTTTATGTTTTAAGAATATCATGACTTAAAAAAAAAATTTCTTGAATTTTTAAAAAATATATAATTACTTAAAAATTTTCTTTCTATTTTTAAAAAAAATTATTACTTGCATCTAAAATAT
>JASKGM010073256.1:0-15719 GCA_034509205.1 Ceratonia siliqua
TATGTTTTTCTTGTCATACTTATTTCATTTCCTTATTTTCTTATATCTTTTCATTTTTCTTAATATTTGCTGTTCTTTGAAAATTTTAAAATTCATCCGGACAAAATCAGGTGTTTACAGTTGCCCCTCTTTACTTGCTTCTTAATAGAAAAAAAAAATCAAAAAATTGTTGATTTTTCAACGTTTTCTATGAAGGACAAGTAAAGATTAAAAAAAAACACGGATTTTGTCCTGAAAAGACGTGCAGCATGAAAATATTCGCATCTTAAAACAACGGTATGAGCAACTTTACTAGAAAAATTTAAAAACAACGGTATGGGATAAACCTCAACACCGGGGAAATTTCAAAAGGACGGTAAAGGACAAATCTCAATACCGGGGAAATTTAAAGACAACGGTAACGGATGAATCTCAATACCGGGAAAATTTAAAGACAACGGTAAAGGACGAATCTCAATACCGGGAAATTTAAAGACAACGGTAAGGGACGAATCTCAAAACCGGGGAAATTTAAAGACAAAAGACAACGGTAAAGGACTAATCTCAATACTGGGGAAATTTAAAGACAAAAGACAACGATAAAGGACGAATCTCAATACTGGGAAATTTAAAGACAACGGTAAAGGACGAATCTCAATACCGGGAAATTTAAAGACAACGGTAAAGGACGATTCAATTTAAAGACAACGGTAAAGGACGAATCTCAATACTGGGGAAATTTAAAGACAACGGTAAGGGACGAATCTCAATACCGGGAAATTTAAAGACAACGGTAAGGGACGAATCTCAATACCGGGGAAATTTGACAAAAGACAATGGTAAAGGATGAATCTCAATATCGGGGAAATTTAAAGACAAAAGACAACGGTAAAGGACGAATCTTAATACCGGGGAAATTTAAAGACAACGGTAAAGGACGAATCTCAATACCAGGAAATTTAAAGACAACGGTAAAGGACGAATCTCAATACCGGGAAATTTAAAGACAACGGTAAGTGACGAATCTCAATACTGGGAAATTTAGAGACAACGGTAAAGGACGAATCTCAATACCGGAGCAATTTAAAGACAACGGTAAAGGACGAATCTCAATACCGGGGAAATTTAAAGACAACGGTAAGGGACGAATCTCAATACCGGGAAATTTAAAGACAACGGTAAAGGATGAATCTCAATACCGGGGAAATATAAAAACAATAGTCCAGTTATTATTATTATCATTTATCTATTTATTTATTGATTTATTTATTATTATTATTATTTTTTTTTTACAATCCAATTTTTATCATTTGTTATCGTAGAATTACACTTGAAATGAAATGGACATGGAATACGAAATAAATTACATACTTGATGGATTTGAAGCCTTTATAGAATAAGAATGGGATAAAATGAAACAATTTCTATTTTAGAAAAACATGCTTTATATTTTGAAGACAACATGAAACTGATTAAAATTTTAAACTTGCACAGGCTAATAGCCATGTGAGGTCAAAAATAGGCCAAGTGTTTTGAAATCTGCCTTGCACTTTCGAGAAAACTTGACCAAACCATTCATCGCCCCTGGCATCGGCTCTTCAGCCTTCCTTCTTTTCTCTTCATCATTTTTTTTCAATTGGTTTTAAGAAATCACTTTCTCTCAATGAGGTGCCCTTTTCCGAAAAGGTTGGGCTCTTTTCCTGTTTGATACCAACCTGATCTCAATATAGTCTAAATCAAGTCAGCTCCTTTCTTTTCCCTTTTAGCTTCACCAAGTGATGAAACACAGTGAAACCAAGATGTTGCCCTAGTCTAAGTTTTTTAACATATGCATTCCTTAATTTTTATTGAAAAGAATATGTTCATTATACCTCTCGACATGGCATATGTCATTGATCGCAAGATTAAAAATTTGCTCGAGTTCAGGCTTTCCAGATTATTGCTTCAATCCCATGCCCTTGCTTGACTATCCGGATTCTTTAGTTAAGGATTCATTCCCAATTTGGCGCCCTAATTTTTGCCTAAGCCACCCTTTTGGTTTTTCAACTTAGCGGGCTTCTTAATTTTTTCCCTAAGTCAACCTTTTCGGGTTTTCGACTTAGCAGGTTTCTTCTTCTTCTTCTTTTTTTTTTAAGTTGCCTTTTTCAGGTTTTTGACTTAGCGGACATCTTCTTTTTATCCCTTTTTTTCTTTTCTTCTCAAAGATAAGCGCTGAGCCTTGAACAGCTTGCTGTCAGTTCAAACTACATTAAGTAGGTTGTTCTTTGGCTATTGTAATGCAAAGTCAATCAACAATGAAATAATAAAAAGTAACATTTCATCTAGCTTTTCTTAATCTGCTTAAAACTTATCCCATGAATAAATGAAGAATGAGTGAACAAACCTCTTTTGTTAAAGTAAGGGATCATAAAACCCTTGCACAAATGATTGAAATTTCAATTCAGAAGCAACGTAAAGTTGCCTCAGTTTGATTATTGAAGGGGAGGTGATAACATACAAAAAGGATTGCAAAATCCTTGAAGTTTGTTATATGAACAGACTGCCAAGATAATAAAAGGACTGTGAGACCCCTAAAGCCTATTATATGAACCGAGCTCCTCTGTCAAAGGAATTAGCGAAAGAATGGGACCGTAAGACCCTAAAGTCTGTTAGGTAAACAAATTTTATTGGATCAAATGACAAAATACAACAAATGGCACAATGAAAATTAGCCATAGTCTGAATTTTTTAGCATCCGCTGACATTGATTCTCATATTGCAATTGATATGTACTATGTATTCTTTAATAGAAGTATGTTGCTGTAGGTAAGGATATCCAAAAAAATTTCCCCAGTTACAAGTCCTTGTATTATTACCTTAATTTCAAACTCTTGATTACTCGATTTCTTTTTTTTTTTGTCGGGTTCCTTTGAAACTGATGCCTTATCTTTTGCCTAGGTTGCCCTTTTGGGTTTTCAACCTAACAGGCTTTTCTTTCCCATTTTCTTTCATTTTTCATTCTCTCATTTTTCTTTTCCCTTTTTGATTTAAGTCTTTTTTTTTGCTGAGTCAGAATTTACTAGCTTTGCTAGTTTTTCCACATTTTCTCTTTTCTGAACCCTTAGGATATTTGGTCCTAAGCTTCGTCATTATCTCATGGGGACTCATTTTTTGTTATGATGGTTCAAATACTTTCCCCAAATCTCCACTATTTGACGATTATTTCCTTTAAGACTTACATGTCTATATCGATTGCAATATGAGAATTAAAGCATGGCAGCTAAAATTGGATAAATAATGAAGGAATGAATTCCCTAAAAGAGGAAATTTGGAAGAGATAAGAATAAAATGGCGAAAAACAAACGAACAAACATTAATTTACATATTTTATATTCACAAGATAAGCTACAGCCTAGCAAAAGTGAGATGGCCTCATATTATGGCTAGATGCATCTAGATTTACATATTACTTAATAGTACAATCATTGTAAGTTGACCTTATATTACAAACACCAAAAAGTTGATCTTCTTAGTTCTACCTAATCCAACGACTTTACTTATCATCCTCTTCCCAAATAGCCCTAGGGTCGCCTTCTTCTTGAGTGTATGAAGGGCCCGCATGAGCAACAGGATTCCTATTTTTTAGCATGATAGCTCCGGTCTTAAATAACTTCATGACATGTCCTTTGAAGGTTAGGCAGTTTTCTATTGAGTGGCTAGCCACTCCAAAGTGGTATAAGCATCGCGCATTAGGATCAAACCATGGTGGATAAGGTGGCTCAAACGGTTTAGCCGGTATCGGGCTCATCAGATGGTCATCATATAACTTTTTAAATAGTTCTTCATTAGACATATGAAAGTTGGGAAAGGGTTCTTCATTTTGGGCTTTTTGGGCTGGCCTATTTGAATGGCGATGTGACTTGCGAGCTGGTATTACATTACAGGCTGATTGGTGAGCAAATGGTTTACTAGGTCGAGAGGTAGGGCAATTAAGTGGTTGTTATACCGTCTCCTTTTTTACGCTTTCCTCCACCAGCTTAGCTAGTTGTGACATCTGCTCTTGCAACTGATCAACATGATATTCAATTTTCTGTAAGGTCTCAACGACTGATAGCTCGATTGACATTGTCCCCAATCTTGTGTCTTGCTTGGGTCTAGAAAGTTTGGTCAAATTTCCTTAAAAGTGCAACAACTACTTTTATCTATTCCTGGAATAAAACAAGATCACCTTTTTATTTTGAAAAACTCAAGCATAAATAGTTTTAGGGTCAGTCATTGAATTATTGCTTTTTTTTTTTTTTTTACCCACATCCTAATACAATATTCTACAAAGAGGAATATAGTTAATACTATCCCAAAGAGGCATGAAACCCTCACATGGGCATTATCGAGTTAAAAAAGCATAAAGGTGTTATTTTAAACTATCCTTGATGCCAATCTTGTTGATTTTAAAGATCATAGCTACTGATACCAATAACGAGAGTATTATATTTAAAAAACCCTGTAAATATTCTCCCCTATTTTAGACTATCTCATAGGAAATAGTAAAAAATACAAGGAATTGCCATACCTTAGTAAAGTGAAGTTATGAGAATTTCCCTCTTCTTTTTTCAAATGATTTGCTTATGCCAAAAGGATAACACAAAGCTAATGATTCTTGCAATGCATGTCTTGCATAATCGAGAAAGATTCGACTAAGGCGTTCACTTTTCTCTAGACACCATACCATTCAAAGTTTCTGAATACCAACACATGTCCTTGAAGCTCTGATGATGACATTATATTTTCTGATAGGAAAGCAAAAGCCCGGTTCAACTAGTTTGATCCATCTCTAATTCTTGTAACATTCGCTTACTAGCATTAAAGCACATAATATTAACTTTTAGCCCTTTTCACTAGTTGCAAAATCATGAAGTTTTATTAAATAGATTCAAATAAAAATTCATTAGATGAACAAACTCCTTTTATTAAAACACATAGATGCTGTTATGATAGGATCACAAGCCAAATATCTTGTTAAATATAGGCTAAAACAACTTTAACAAAATGAAGAACAACCAATTTTGCCCCAGTTTGAGGTTCTTGACATCATTTGACACTGATTCTCATGTTGTTCTCTTTTAGCTTATGCATAATAACGCTTGACTGCATCTGAGTTTACTGGTCTTATTAATTCCTGCCCATCCATGTCGGTAAGAATTAATGCTCCTCCAGTAAAGGCTTGTTTAACTATATAAGCATGAAGTTTTATTAAATAGATTCAAATAAAAATTCATTAGATGAACAAACTCCTTTTATTAAAACACATAGATGCTGTTATGATAGGATCACAAGCCAAATATCTTGTTAAATATAGGCTAAAACAACTTTAACAAAATGAAGAACAACCAATTTTGCCCCAGTTTGAGGTTCTTGACATCATTTGACACTGATTCTCATGTTGTTCTCTTTTAGCTTATGCATAATAACGCTTGACTGCATCTGAGTTTACTGGTCTTATTAATTCCTGCCCATCCATGTCGGTAAGAATTAATTCTCCTTCAGTAAAGGCTTGTTTAACTATATAAGGTCCTTCATATGTGGATGCCCATTTTCCCCTAATATCTTCTTGATTAGGTAATATCCTTTTAATTACCAAATCCCCTTCTTGAAATTCGTGCGGTTTAACTTTCTTGTTGAATGCCCGTGCCATCCTTCTTTGGTAAAGTTGACCATGGCAAATAGCGGCAAGACGTTTTTCCTCTATCAAATTCAGCTGTTCATAGCGAGCCTTAATCTACTCCGCCTCACCTAACTATGCTTCCATGAGTACTCTGAGGGACGAGATTTCTACCTCAATAGGTGTGACAGCTTCCAGTTCTATATACTAAGGCATATGGAGTTGCCCCAGTTGAAGGTTTCACATATGTGCGATATGCATAAAGTGCATAGGGAAGCATTTCGTGCCAATCCTTGTAGGTTACCACCATTTTTCCCAGTATTCTTTTGATGTTCTTATTTACTGCTTCAACTGCCCCATTCATTTGGGGTCTATATGGTGCTGAATTATGATGCTTAATTTTGAACTGCTCGCACAACTTCTGGACCTCTGTCCTATTTAAATTTGCCACATTATCAGTAATTATACTAGATGGTAGACCATATCTGCAGATAATATTGAGTCGTAAAAACCTGACAAACACTTTCTGTGTAACACTAGAATAGGAGACTGCTTCTACCCACTTAGTGAAATAATCAATAGCCACTAATATAAAACGATGGCCATTAGATGCCTTAGGATTAATGGGCCCTATTACATCCAATCCCCACATGGAAAATGGCTAGGGTGTGGTCATGTTATGTAAAGGAAATGGCGGAGCATTAATGCGATCGGAATAAATTTGACATTTGTGGCACTTTCGGCAATAATTAATGCAATCTTTTTCCATTGTAGTCCAATAATAGCCACATCTCAGGATTTGACGAGCCAAAAGATACCCATTAGCGTGACTTGCACATATCCCTTCATGTACCTCTGTCATAATGGACAGTGCTTCTTTGTTGTCGACGCATCGAAGCAACGTTCCATCGTATCCCTTTTTATATAACACCTGCCCACTTAAAAAGAATCCTATTGAAAATCGTCTGATGGTTTTCTTATCATTTTCCTCTACACTTTCTGGGTATTGTCGAAACTGTATGTATTGCCTAATATCCTCATACCATGGTTGTTCATCACTTTGTTCGATACTCAGGCAATAAGCCGATTGGCCCCTATACTTCACATTAACAGGGAGAACTTGACTTTCTTGGTCCAACTTGGCCATGACTGCTAATGTAGCCAATGCATCTGCGAATTGATTCTTGTCTCGACTTAAGTGGGTAAAAGAAACTTCTTCAAATTTCTTGATTAGGAGAGATAGATGTTTTTGATATGGAATCAACTTTGAGTCTCGAGTCTGCCAATCTCCATTCACTTGATAAATTATTAAAGCTGAATCCCCAAAGACCTCTAACTTCTTAGTATTCATTGATAATGCTTCTTGTAAACCATTAACACATGCTTCATATTCTGCCATGTTGTTGGTACAATCGAAGTCTAACTTAATAGCCATTGGGAATTATGTCCCCTCAGGAGAGATAATGACAGATCCTATACCCTTTCCGTTTACATTTACCGCGCCATCGAAATACATTTTCCAGCTTGTCTCTGGTTCAGCTTCCTCTATCTCCAATATATCTTCATCCGGGAACTCACAATCTACCAATTGATCTGCAATTATGCTACCTTTGATGGATTTTAGAGTAACATACTTTATATCATATCCTGATAAAATCGCCTGCCACTTATGACCCTACCAGATAAATGTGGTCTCTCAAACACATATCTTATAGGATCCATTTTGGAAATCAGCAGAACAGTGTAATGAGCCATATATTGATGAAGTCGCTTAGCTGCCCATGCTAGGGACCAACAAGTTTTTTCGATTGAGGAATATTGACTCTCACATTCATTAAATTTTTTGCTTAAGTAATAAATGGTTCTTTCTTTCCTACTCCCTTCTTCGTGTTGTGCCAGCATCGCTCCCATGGCTGTAGGTGAGATGGACAAATACAACAAAAGAGGTCTACCTTGTATTGGTGGTACTAAGACCGGAGGGTTCTATAAATAGGATTTTATTTTTTCAAAAGCCCACTGGCATTCATCATCCCATTCACTGGGATTATTTTTCTTCAACAATTTAAACATTAGCTCGCAAGTTCGAGTCAAATTTGCAATAAAACGGGCTATGTAGTTAAGTTTTCCAAGGAAACTTCTCACTTCCTTTTCTATACGGGGATATGGCATGTCTTGAATAGCTTTGATTTTATCTGGGTCAATCTCAATCCCCTTTTGGCTTACAATGAAGCCTAATAATTTTCCAGAAAAAGCCCCAAATGTGCATTTGTTAGGATTTAATCGAAGTTTATATTTGCGTATTCTTTCAAAAACCTTCCTTAGCACTGCTACATGGCCTATGTTTCCTTTGGATTTTACTACCATGTCATCCACATATACCTCCATTTCTTTATGCATCATATCATGAAATAAAGTCACCATTGCCCTTTGATAGGTGACCCCAGCATTTTTAAGGCCAAATGGCATTACCCGGTAACAAAATGTTCCCCACTGTGTAACAAAAGTGGTTTTTTCCTTATCAGCTTCTTCCATAGGAATTTGGTTATAACCAGAATACCCATCCATGAAAGAGTACCGGTGATTAGCTGATGTGTTGTCTACTAATACATCAATGTGGGGTAAAGGAAAGTCATCCTTTGGGCTCGCGTCATTTAATTTTCTGTAATCAACACACATTTTTACTCTCCCATCTTTCTTATGTACAGGTACAATATTGGCTACCCATTCCGAATATTAAGATACCTCAATAAAGCGAGCCTCTATTTGTTTCCTTACTTCTTCTTTAATCTTTAGTGACCATTATGGATTCATTCTTCGTAATTTTTGTTTGGTGGGAGAATAGCCGGGATGTAAGGGAATTTTATAAGATGCAATTTGAGGGTCTATGCCCGGCATGTCTTGGTAAGACTAAGCGAATATGTCAACAAACTCCTGGAGAAGCGCTATCATCTCATTTCTTTCTGGATTATCCACAATTTTAACCTCCTTTTTATCTTTTTCAGTCCCCAAATTTATTTTTTCTACTTCTTCATTATGGGGTTTTATTCCTTTTTTCGAGGATTCAATTATTTTCGCAAATCTCTCCATGGTTTCATAATCTGGTTCTGCAAAGTCTTCATCAACATGAGAATCACATGCAGAATGTAGAAGAACTTCAGGATGATGTGAGAATTGGGAAAGAACAACTTCCCTGAAGAAGGAAGTAAATAGGAAACTAATAAAGGATAGTTAGAATGAAAGCGAATAATTGTAAAAAACTGACAGGTGTTCAAAAACTTATATCATTCATAAAACAAGGTCCACCTATACAATAAAACAACAGTCTTGGATTTTAACTAACTTTTATAAAACAGGGCTAAAACCAAATATTACTTATAGTGGCAAACTTCTGGGAGTAACTCTGCCTCCCAATTACAGAGCAGTGTGTTGTCCTGGCTGATGATATTCTGATGATCTTGCCTTTTATTGCCTCCCAAAGTATTGACAGATGAGTCCATACCACTTATCCGAGGATGAGCCAGGGAGGCTTCCTTAAGTTGAGGGCTCCTTGTTGTATTTTTCATTTCTTCCCTAGGCTTATATCCCAACCCTGGTGTGCCTATATTTTTGACTGCTTGAATTGGCAAACTGATTCCTTGCAATTCTCGTCCCAAACCCATTCCTGGCTGATAGCCATGCTTAAGCATCATGCTTTCTACCACATTTCTTGGTTTAGTAGCCTTTCTGATTTTAGGCATTTTCTCTATGATTTCCAAAGTTTGAAAGGCACTCTCCACGCCTTGTTCTGCTGCTTCCACATAAGGGATAGAAACAGGTTTGGAAATTAGCATTTCCTCCTCACTTTTAACTGTAATGATTCTTCCTTGGTCTATAAATTTAAGCCTTTGATGCCAGGTTGATGGTATTGCCTCAGCGGAATGAATCCAAGGCCTTCCTAACAATAATGTATATGATGGTTCTACATCCATGACTTGACAAATTACTTGGAAAACACATGGGCTGATTTCTAAACTTAACGCGATAGTTCCTCTCACTTCTCTTCTAGTTCCGTCGAATGCTTTTACTACAAGATCACTGGGCTTCATTTCTTCCAAGTTAACTAGCAATTGCACCAGAGTAGAATAAGGTACCACATTCAAAGCTGACCCATTGTCTACTAGAACATTGGCCACCGTACATCCTTCACATTTAATTGTTAAGTGTAAAGCTCTATTGTGACCACTGCCTGATACGCTAAGATCACTTTCAGAAAATGAAATCATATTAGTGATCTTTATGCAGTTTACCAAGGTTTCAAACTTTTCTGAGCTGATGGCGGGATTAACATACGCTTGGTTTAGTACCTTTTGTAGAGTTTTCCTATGAACCTCTGAATTGAGAATCAAAGACAAGAGCGATATCTTGGCATTTGTTTTTCCTAGTTGTTCAATAATGTCATACTCGCTCTGCTTCATAATTTTCAAAAACTCATCATCCTGCCCTAGGTTCTCCTCAGCAGGTAATTCCACCATTTTCTCTTTTCCCTTTTGTAACTGATCAGCACTTTCTGGAATATAAATCCTTCCACTCCTTGTTACATTTGCAGTAGCATTATTGTCAGTATCTTCTGCAGCCTTTTTCTGATGCACTGGATTATACAAAGTTACCGTGGGCATATAAATCCATGGTACAGCCTTGTTACTTTGATAAGGGAAAGGCTTGAGAGGGCTGATTACTAAAGTAGGTTTTGGAACATTGCTTTCCTTTGCTTTTATATAAAAAATGATGGGTTTTGGAAGGAAATCGTTCTCATCAATCACATAAATTTCCTTATTCTGAGTCTTTTTAGGATATTGAACAACTCCTAAACTCCTCAACCTTTGTAATTCTTTTTCAAAAGCCTTACATCGCTCAATGGTATGCCCTTGAGCTGACTGATGGTATATGCATGTGTCGCATTCATTGCTGAATTCTTCTTCTTTCAAATCATCTTCCTTTCCTTCAATCTTATACCCTGCTGTTATTAGGCCCTTGAAGATGACTTCTCTGGGCATATTCACTTGATTTATATCTTTCCTGCTTACTTCTTCTTCTAGCACTATATTGATTTGCCCTCCATTTTTGTGTTCTGGCAAGGGGTTAGTGGTTATATTGGGACCACTTTAGTTAAGCTTGATATCTCCATGCTTGTACAACCTTGCCACTTGTCTCTTGAAGGTCGGGCATGTTTCAATGCTATGACCCACAGCTCCATAATGAAATAAACATTTCTCATCAGCCTTATACCATGATGGATAAGGGGGTTGTGTTGGTTCATATGGTATAGGACAAATAAGTCGACCATCATATAGTTGCTTATACAAATTAGTATTGGTCATGTGAAGATCTGGGAAAGGGTCCTGTTCCTTAAATGAATTGGTATTTTGATTTTGGTTTTGTGGAGGTGCTGGCATTGGTGGATTATTTGATGGGTTTGGTCCAGCATTAGATCCAGGATTATGCTGATTGTTATTCTGGTAGTAAGGTCTTGGATTAGGTTGACTGTAATTTGGATAAAAAGGTCTGGGGTTGGGCTGATTGTAGTTCTGGTAATAGGGTATGGGGTTGGGCTGATTGTAATCTTGCTGCGCCTGGACATACCCTACTTCTGGCTCTTTCTTCTTCTAATGAAAAGTTTTCTTTTGGCCTTGCCCGGTTATTTCACTCCCTTCCCCGGGTATCTTGCCAGCTCTAACTAGTATCTCGATTCTTTCACCAGCCTTGATAAGGTCAGAAAAATCATTAAATGCGCTTCCCGCCATCAACCTTATATAAAGTGAACCCAAGGTTCCTAAAAAATAGGAACAAGTCTCAGCATTTGTCATAGGAAGTTGAACTTCTGCCGCTAATGCCCTCCATCTCTGGGCATACTCTTTGAATGTTTCTTTCTCTTTCTTCTATATAACCTGTAACTGGTCCTTTGTAGGAGCTGTGTCCAGGTTGAAGCGATAGTGTTTAAGGAAAGCGTCTGCTAAATCCTCTCAACTGTGAATTCGGGAGTGGTCTAGCATCATGTACCATTGTAGGGCTGCTCCAGTAAGGCTTTTATGAAATAAATTTAACAATATCTTTTCATCTTCTCCTGTTATGGCCATTTCTGTACAGTATGACTGTGGGTGAAACTGGGGTTGGTACTCCCATCATACTTATCAAATTTGGGAACTTTGAAGTCCTTGGGAATATTTACTTGTGGAGTAAGCCTAAGGTCTCTTGCACTGACTACTCCGAATGATCCTAGCCCCTGTAGCATTTTCATCCTTTCTTTCAACATAAAAACTTGATTCAGGACCGTTTTTTCCCTTGAAGGCTCCTCGACTCTAGGAATTGGTATAATCAGTGTTTGCTCCTGTGGGTAGCCTCCTACATTTGCCATATTCCTAGTAATACTTGGGATCCCCATAGTTAATGGTGGTGGTGGTGGAACATTAGTTATTACTGGTACTTCTGATAGCTGGCCATAATGATATGGCTCCTGTGGTTCCTATGGTGGCAGAATCGTATTTCTAACTCTCATGTTATCTGTTATAAACTCTCTTAATTTTGCTATCTACTCTTGGATCTGATTCATCTGTCCTTCCAACTTTTGGATATTTTCAGCATTGGATTGTTCCGTCTCCATGGTTCGTGATCTAGTATAAATTGTACGTAGAGACTGAGAACGCTTAGTCGAATCTCTCTTTGGTGGTGCAATAGTGAATACTTACTAATTGTTAATGTTTCTTTCTTTCTGCATGAGATAAATAAATCATTAGGTTTGTTGAAATAGTTATTCGTTACAGGATTAGTGTCATTACTAATCTTTTGAATTTGGCATTAAAAATATTTGTTTCTTCCCATATTCTTATTGAGGGTACAATACCCTACAAGATAGAACATGGTTGGCAATATCTTATAGAGATTAAAAATTCCTCACATAATTATTGCTAAACTTAAGAAATTGCACAAGCACTAATTAGTCATTTCCTTTTCCATCTTTTGTCAAGAGTTGAGCACATATTGCAAAGTTGTCAGTTTGCAGCCCATGTTTTGTTTGGGAGTACAATACTCTACAAATAAAGCATGGTTGACAATATTCCAAAGACAAATCATCACATGGATATTGTACCAAAAAAAAACATGATCTTCATTCATACTATTCAGAGGTCTTATACATACTTATCTAAAAGTACAATGAGTTCTTTGCATATATCTAAGAAGGCTAACAAATCTTCGAAAGATGATGGCACTGTAGAGGCTGTTGCTCTCTGAAAGCTCATAATGAAATCGGGCAATCTATTTTGTATTTCTCTTTGAGTCCCCTCATATACGGATAAGAGTTGCATGGCCATATCGTAGAGATAATGGTAATATCTTCTCCACTCAGTGGCCAAATGTTCCTGTCTGTTTAACTCTTCCATTATTCTGGCTGAGGGTGGTTTGAGTATGTTTAAGACAATATGATTTATGTTATTTAATCACCCAATCTCTTCTCTAGCCCCTACCAATATTTTCTGAAGTGTGGTATTGGTTGAGCACTCCTTTGCTAATAAGTTATCAGCAACCCTCAATTTCTTCTTCCATCGATATTCATTATTCTTCCAATGTTTTATTGCCTCCCTAGATCTCTCAAGATCTTGTACTCTGAGATTTCTTTCCCTCTGAAGTTCAACCTCTTGGTCTAATCTAATCCTTTGCAAAGATTGCTCAAGCCCTTTTACTTGTTGTTCCAACTCTTTATTCCTCTGTACTAATTCAGCTTTTCCTTTTTCAGCTATAGTCAGGTAAGCTTCCAAGGTTTCTATTCTAGCTTCAATTTTCCCTTCCTAGTTAGAAATGGCAAATGATGATTGATGGGCCACCGATGTCTTCTGTTTCTTGTTCATCCACTGATAATACTCTTCTTTGGCTCCTATTAATCTTTTTCCCAGCTCTTGTCTACCTAGGATCAACTTTTCTTCCCAGGCCTGCTTGATTTATGATATTAAGTTTTTATTTTCTCCCTGATTGTAATAAAAACAGAATCCTTCCATGACTTTTGCTGGTGGCACCCTCTGAAGGTAAGCTAATTGTTTAAATCCCACAACTGGTGAATAAGAGATGCATCCTCTTATGCCCATTAGAGGAACAAAAGGGAATCTGCCGCAGCTGTATATCACCTCATCCTTATCCCACCATGGGAATTTTCAAAGAATATCCTATCTTGTGATGTCTGTACATAATTGGGACCACTTTGATATATTCCAATTTTCTATTTTAAGCTCCTGGAAAAGTTCAAACGGCACCAATTTGGGCATCTTGTCTGCTGGTAGCTTTCCCAAAAAGTGTGTTGTGGCCCAAAGGTATAACATAGGCAAACACTTTAACTTGCCTCCTTGATTCTTCTGGATAAAATCCAGAGTAAGAAATGTTTCCGCCAGGATGGCTGGTACAGGGTTGACATTATAATGCTTTACTGCACAATAGATAGTTATAGCATCCCGATCTACTAGGTTAGTGGCTGATGGAAATAAGACTAAGCCATATATGGCCATTGCTAGAATCTCAGTGAACAAAGGCCATTGCCTATTATCTACCATTTCTTCTAAGTATTTTTCTAAATAATTTTGGGATAATCCTTCAGTCTTCCCTTGCTTAATGATTTTGAGTACTTCAGAAGCACTCTTTTTCAGTATATCAGCAATGATCTTATTTGAAACACCATACCCTGGATAGTTGAAAATCTTAGTTTCCCTTAACACAGGTCGGCTAATCATGGCTCTATATTCTTCTATTGTAGGAGTAAGGTGAGCTTCGGGGAAGGTAAAGCATCGGAGCGAAGTATCCCAAAATTTCTGAAAGGCTAGTATAGCTGATCCTTGAACTGGTACATGCAATAATTTCAGAATTTCTCCATGCCTCAATATGAGTGATTCCCTAAACATTCTTGGCAGTTTTGACTCTAACATCTTTAGCTTGCTCATGTCAGAGGACTGTGCAATTATACTGGTCTTTTTTCTGAACTGACTAGTGCTTGCTTCCATTCTTAATGCCAATTCACTTTATTGTTTTAAAATGTGACACTGAATCCTATAACAATAATATAGAAAGATAAATTTAGAACAATTACAATATTATATAAAATAAGCTCTTCAATGTGTCCTGTGGGTTGACCTAGGGTAATAACAATCTTTTATGAAATGATTAGGGTCTTGACTACCAGATGACCTCTATGGCCGATTAATAGTGCACCATTTTCAGGGTAGGTCTATAATCTTAATGGATTGGTCATTAAAAGAGACTGCTCCCACTATGATAGCGAGACTCTCGACTTTTCAGTCTATTACATAGGTAGACTAAGCTTCCATATGTAATTAACTGGATAAGCGAGTTTACAATCTGAGCAGAGGCTTTCATGAATACCCCAGAGAATAAATCCCACCAGGCATCATTACGTCACCTCCAATTCTATCCTAAGCTTTTATTGACCCGGGTATAGGGTCGAAATGTGTGTGAGGATTGTGTACGGTGCATAGTGTGTGAGAAGAGCATAACAACCATTAACCTAATTTACCCAAAGAGGAAACCCAAAACAATATAAGAGCATAATTATATGTCATCTATCCTAGGGTGTATACAGATATAACAAGTATCGTCATCTACCCTAAGATTCCAACAATTCATGCTTTTTAGGGAAAGCGGTAAACAACCACACATAAAGCAATAAAAACATATACGTACTTTATTTAGAATAATTGAAAACAACCACACATAGAGCAGTAAAAACATATAAGTACTTTACTTGAAAGTATAGCAACATATTAACAAAAAAAGAATCATCCTACAAAGGGAAAGGGTATCACACAAAGCACAATCAATTTATTTAGGGCTTGACTCTCTAACATCCCCAGTGGAGTCGCCAAACTGTCACAACGTGACGGATGGCCGAAATACATAGATTTTATAAAAATGGAGTTACCACCAATTAATTAGGAGAATAATTGGGATCCTCTAAAAAAACCACAAAACTTATCTTCGAAATCAGAGGAAAGGTTCGGGAGTCAAATTACGTGTGAGGAAGGTGTTAGGCACCTCACAGCGTCCATCCCTAAGGACGGTTACCCTTAAT
>JASKGM010073267.1:0-15718 GCA_034509205.1 Ceratonia siliqua
ATATATGATATGAGTAATTTATTATGTAAGGTAGAAAGAGTACTTAATGACTATTAGATAAAAAATAAATAATTAAAATTTGACCACTCATTAAAAATATATGTAATACTCGTGTGACATTTAATGAGTACTTAATCCAATCGTTCAAATTAAGGCAATTAGCATATTGATATTGCATATAAAATTTCAAAAAGATGAGATAATGATAAAGTATACGGTCAAATAATTTATTATTATTTATATTTAAACATTATATTATACATTAATCTTATAAAATATTGATAAGATACAAAAATAACTTTTAATTAAAAAAAACTTTATATATACAATTTTGTGCAAAAGGCATCCCATCAAAATTTGTACAATAGTATATATATAATTAAATAATTGATCACAAACTTAAATGGTGACTATTATTTTTATAAACTCGTCTATATTAGGACTCTAATAATGTCTTATTTATTTCAAAACAACGTAAAAATAAGGAAACATAAGCATTCTTAAGAATAAATGACATTTATTGCACAACCTCAACATCCTTCCCTTTCAAGCTTCTTTGGTCGTTCTATCATTACTTAGTGAAGGACTTCCCCACATAATGACCGTATCGTTTGAAATATCATGATGTATTCTAAATATAAAAAAATATAGTTAATATATGTTTAATTTGCTGCAATGAGAGAGATGAATTAAGAGAACAGTTTTTTTGTATCCCAAACTTATGTCATGTGAGATTTAAAATTTTATTTTTCTAGTATTATTATAAAACATTGTTTTAGAGTTATTTGATATATTAATAAAAAAATAAAAATTATAAAATATTGTTATATATTAACATATTTAAAAATACTTAAATAAAATTAATGCATAAATTAATTAAGAAATTATATATAAACACTAATATAATAATATTTTAGAGCATGCTATGATAATGGCCTATATATATAGGATATGAGTAATTAGGTCTTACACATAATTTTGTAATTTTCAACTGCTGCCGTTACTTGCTAGCGTTGGGGGAAAGTGTTGGCCTGGAGGGCCTTGACTACCTCCATGAAGAGGATCATTTTTACTGAAACAAAAGAATAATATTAATGTTAAGCTACATTCAAATTACTATGTGAAATATCTAAAATTACCAACATGAGATAACCTATTTACATACTAACCTGAAGCAAAAACATGACAGAAATAAAAGAACAATGCAAATAAAAACTTGAATATTAATGTTTTTTTGCACTTGAGTCGTGATGATGATGATGATGAGGAGGAAATGAAGAGAATTAATGTCTTTCTGTGCAAATGGAGGGGTAATTTATAGGGTAATGAATATGTGGTACGTAGACACTGTTCTTTGTCTACGATATTACCTTTTCTATCATATTCTATTCCCTTTCATATGAATCATGATCTAAAGTTTTTATTGCTTGTATGTATTTTATTAAAGAGTTGGCCCCTCCAGTTCGGGTTTCTACCTTTTAAAATGGGAGAGATTTGAGATAAGTTGAGTTACTATTATTAATTTAATTAATATTTTATCTTTATTATTTATTATAATAAATAATATATAAAGATAATTTTAAAAAAACTCACTTCATTATAAACATTTAAATAATAGAGTGGATAATTTATTCCTTCCCACTTTATTGATGGCAATTCTACTCTAGTATCCACTATTTTTAAAATTTTTAAATAAACCCTTAAATAATAAAAGACATTTAAGATGTTTATATTTAGTGTACCGTTAATTAAGATATATAATATTATTTAATATATTAAAATGTGATAAAATAGTATTATTTTAAATAATATTTTATATTATTTAAAAATAATAAAATCTTTATTATATTACTTTAGGTTTATTAATTTTTATATTATTTTATATAATAATATATTATAATATTTTATACTATGATACTCATTCTATTTTAAATTATTTGTCATTTTAAGAACTTTATTTTATTTTAAATTATTTATCGTTTTATATTACTAATAAAGTATTAATTATTATTTTTTTAACATTACTCCTATTTATTATTATTTCTAATAGAATAATAATAAAATTTTAAATTAATTTTAATAAAAATAATTTAATCAAATACACTTATTTTTTATTAAAATTTAAATTATTTAATAATTACTTTAATTTTTATGTTATTATTTTAAATAATGAATAATTTAAAACTAAAAAAATATCTTTTAAAATATCGTAACATATTAATACCAAACGCGTCTCCCCATAGTCAAAAGTCATCGTGAGCATCTTTTAATGTTTCACCTTTCGGTGGCTCAAAGACTTTAGCAAAGTTTTGCAACTTTAAAAGTGCCTGCATTGATTTGGAAATTGAAAGCTACTTGAAAACTTTTGCTTACTTTCCTTTTATTTATTCCACAAAAATTTAGGGAGATGGGAGCTATCCCTTCAAGGTTAGCTTATGTCACAAATCTTAATGAGAACTTACAATAATATTTATAAATTATCTATCAACAAAGAATATTACTAACGGTAAAAATTGAACTTAAGCCTTTTAAATAAAGTGCTTTGATTCTTACTAATTAAACCAACCTCAAATTCTATATCATTTTAGCACTATTCTCCTCATACCTAACTCCAACAGGAGCAGAAAACATGGGAGCTCGAGAACACATCATTCCAATGGACACTCCCACATTTACCGCAATCAATGTTGATTAAGAGGCTGTTTGGAACGATTTTTATTTTATTATTTTTTAAAATAATTTTTGAAAACAACTCTAAAAAATAATTTTATAAAACAAAAAAATAAAAAATTTGTTTAGGTAAAATTATTTTTCATCAATTATTTTTTTTGTTTTTTAAAAAACAGATGACAAAAATAAGTCAAAATACAAAAAAAAATTTTTTTGTTTTCTAGTTACTGTTTTCGAAAAACAGTTTTTAAAAATAACTGATGAAAACAGTTACCCGAACGAGTTTTTTTATTCTCACAAAATAAAAAAACAAAAAAATAATTTTTAAAAACAGAAACAAACAGGACATAAGTTTCTGTCGTTGACCAAGCTTGTGACACTATCTTCTATTACGACGAGGTCACCCATATCGAGTTCTATAGGGAGAAGTCCTGGGTGAACGACGAAATGATGAAGGAAATGAGAAAAATATTTGTTGTAGCGTTATTGAGAGGCTGGATAAAATAGTCTTTTTACCTCCACAAAGATTTTCTCATGGAGTGAGAATTCAAGATTTCCACCCTCCATGAGAAAAGTTTTGTAAAAAACTTAGCTGAAATTTGTTCTTTAGAATCCTAATTTCTTGAGATTTTTTTTAAGTTTCTCCCAAACATGGAAATTCTACTTTCTTAAGTTGTGTTTCCTATAAAATTTTAAAATTTTTTTGTACCAAATGTCTCCTTAAAATACACTGGTGTTTAGTATAAAGTGTGGATGGAATATAGAAATCTTGCGTAAGTATAACTTTCTTTTCCTTTGAATATGCTGATAAACATTACTTTGATTTTTCTCATGTTTTTGCTTCAAAATTAAAAGGCACACTGATGGAAATAGTGATACTGAAAATCGACTAATTAAATAGATGAAAAATATATCATTATTTGAGTTTGAAGGAACGAACAAATGTCCTCAAGCTCAAATGTTCAAATTGCAGCTTTTTTACTATCCCTGCGGTATAACAACTTCTAAAAAGTCACTATATTGCCAAATTGAATCTAAGTCTGTCTCTCAATGATTTTAAGAACATGTCCCCAATATCTATTTAATATATTGAAGAAAATAAATTGTTTTAAATGTGACCTTAAAGTTAAAAAAATTAAAGAAAATTTATACTTTGTCACCTACATCTTTACTTGTCATTGCAATATTTCTCTTAATATATTAATTGTAACCCATTGTATACTCGACTATAATAATTTAGTCAAATTACACCCCCACCTTTTAATTTGGTATTATACTTGACGGTTTTAATTAACATGTGTTAGTCATGTAATAAAAAAAACTTGACAGGACAAAAAAAAAACATTATACAAAATGACATAAATATCCTTTTCCTTTCCATCTTGAGTCATAAGCACCATCACCCCAACAACACTCCACCGAGCACACTACCACCATTTCTCCCTCTTTCTTAACTCTCTTCCTTTTCCTTGGAGACCTAAACCTCACTGCATGCCTCTTCACTTCAACTTTGAGAGTTGCACAGCCATTAAAGAGGCTCAAAGGTTTACCTTGTAGAGCCATTCCTTGCTTCGAGTAATTCATGAAATTGGTTGTTGCTAGCCACCTTACGAACTGGCGTTCTTTGAGGATTTGAGAAATTTTCCTCTCAAGTTCTTGGCCTTACCAGAACTTATTATGCAAAATTACATAAATATCTTAAAACTATCTCCTCCTTCATTTGCTGCAAGTCGACAGAGAGGGGAGATTGATGGAGGTAAAAGAGAGAGAAAGAGTTGAGAGCGTTTGGGTATGTTTTTTCTTTTTCCTTATATGTGATGCAGAGGAAAGAATAAGAGATTAGGGTGAGGCTTTGGTTGAGGGTATTATGGGAAACAAAAAATATGGGTAAAGATGAAAGTTAAGTGAAGATTTTAATATGAGTAAAAAAGTACAAATTGTCCAAAATCAAATAGAGAACACATCTTTTTAAGTATTAAACTCACTTTTTGAGTTTAACAAACACCTTTAATTTAGAAGAGTTATAGTATGATAATATGATTTTGAAATAAAAACAACATATAATCACGAGTGTTAATAGTGACTCTTACTTTTATAAACTCCTATGAAGTTTATATTAAAACTCTAATTATGTCCTATTTATTTCATATAACAAGTACCTAAAAATAAGGAAACATTAGCATTCTTAAGAATGAAGACATTTATTTGATTCTAATTTGTTGATATCAGCACAACCTCAACCTCCTTCCCTTTCAAGGTTCTTTGGTCGTTCCGTCGTTACTTGGTGGAGGACTTCCTTTCATGCTCACCATATCGTTTAAAATATCATGATGTATTCTAATTCAAAATATAACAAAAATAGTTAATATATGTTTAATTTTCTGTAATGAGAGTGATGAATTAAGAGAAAAGTTTTATCAGTGTCTAAATTGTATTCCAAAATTATGTCATATGAGATTTAATTTTTTTTAATCTTTTAGTGTTATTATAAGATACTATTTTAAAATTATTTGAGATATTAATAAAGAAAACAAATATCATAAAACATCATTATATAATTTAACATCTTTGGAAGCACTTAAATAAAATTAATGAATAAATTAATTAAAAAATTATTTATAAAGCCCAATATAAGAATAATGACATATATATATATATAGTATATGAGTAATTAGCTAGGTCTTACACATAATTTTGTAATTTTCGACCATTACCTCGTTAGGTTGGAGGGAAGTGTTGGGGGTGAAGGGCCCTTGCTACCTCCATGACCAGGATCATCTTTACTAAAACAAAAGAATAATATTAATGTTAAGTTATGTTAAAATTGAAATATCTAAAAACACCAACATGATAAGTTGATAATCTATTTACAAATTAACCTGAAGCAAAAACATGGCAGCAATAAAAGCAGAATATAGACAAAAACTTGAATATTAATGCCCTTTTGCAGTTGAGCCATGATGACGACGACGAGAAAATGAAGAGAATTAATGTCTTTGTGTGCAAAATGGAGAGGGAATTTATAGAGCGATGAATGGGAGGTAGCTAGACACTGTTCTTTTCTCTACCATATCCCCTTTCTTGTCTTATTTTATTCCCTTCCATATTGTAGTATAAAATTTTGTTGGCTTTTTGAGAAAAGTAGGGCCGCATCATTTTTTTTAATTAAGATACTCATAAAATCCTAGCACTAAACACAATGCTAAGAGACGGAAGTGTTGAAGAGTCAAAGTCTACATCTAAAGTTAGGCTAGCTTCCAACTACAATTTTTAATTTTTAAACTTTGAGATAATTTGAATTATCATTATTAATTTAATTATTATTTTATACTTATTATTTATTTAAAAAATAATATATGAGTAATTTTGAAAAAAAATAAGATTACCCTATGAATAATCATTATAAATATTCAAATAATAAAATCGTTAATTAATCTCTTTCTTTCTTCCTTCTCACTTTATTCTATTCTACACTCTTTATTAATGAAAATTTTACTTAGTATCCATTCTTTTCAAAATTTTCAATCAAGCCCTTAAATAATATGAAACATTTAAAATGTTTATGTTTAATATATTGTTAATTAAGATATCTAATGTTATCCGTCATATTAAGATGTCTCATATCACCACTTAAAAATAATAGGATCTCATGTTACATTATTTTATTTTATTGATTTTTAAAATATTAATTATATTATTTTTAACATATTATATATCATAATATATTATACTATAATATTTTTTAAAATACCATAATATATCAATACCAAACGCGTCTCCCCCACAGTCAAAAATCATCAAGAGCTTCTTTTCACGTTTCACGTTTCGTTAGCTCAAAAAGTTCCCAAGAGCTTCTTTTTATAAGAATTTATATAGATACTAAAAGATATTACTGATAGTGAGAATCAAACAAATTTTTTAAATAAATTACTTTGATGCTTCCAACCAACTTCCCCTTTCCGTGACACTTTCACTTTCTTTTTACTTGTTAATTGAAGACTTTGAATTCAATTAAATGTGCAGTTTCAATTATCAAATTTTTTTGATAATTGCATAATCTCGGGTTTTACCCATTGTAATTAATCATTTATTTTATAATTAATATTAGTGTAAGAATTAATATACTTATATTTCTTAATATCTGATTTTAGATGTAATTTTTATTAATCTAATCATTTAAATTAAGGTAATTACCATATTAATATTACATGTGAAATTTTAAAAAGACTAGATAACGATAAAGTATGCAATTAAATAATTTATTATTATTTATATTTCAACATTATATTATACATTAATCATATAAAATATTAATGAGATAAAAAATAACTTTAAATTAAAACAAAATTTTGTGTATACAATTTTGTTTCAATTACCAAATAAGGAAACATTAGCATTCGTTCTTAATGAATGACATTTATTTGATTCTAATTTATTGATCTCAGCACAAGTTCAACCTCCTTCCCTTTCAAGCTTCTTCGGTCGTTCTATCATTACTTGCTGGAGGGCTTCCCTCCATATTGACCGTATTGTTTGAAATACCGTGATGTATTTTAAACATAAAAAAATATAATTAATATATGTTTAATTTGTTGCAATGAGAGAGATGAATTAAGAGAAAAGATTTTTTGTATCTCAAAATTATGTCATATGCGATTTTAATTTTTCTTTTTCTAGTATTATTATAAAATATTGTTTTAGAGTTATTTGATATATTAATGAAGAAAATAAATATTATAAAACATTGTTATATATCAGCATATTTAAAAATACCTGAACGAAATTAATGCTTAAATTAATTAAGAAATTACATATAAACACCAGTATAAGAATATTTTAGAGCATGCTAGGATAATGGCATATATATATAGGATATGAGTAATTAGGTCTTACACTTAATTTTGTAATTTTCGACTGCTGCCGTTACTTGCTAGCGCTGGGGGTAAGTTATGATGGCCTGGAGGGCCTTGACTACCTCCATGACCAGAATCATTTTTACTGAAACAGAAGAATAATATTAATGTTAAGTTACATTCAAATTGCTATGTGAAATATCTAAAATTACCAACCTGAGATAACCTATTTACATATTAACCTGAAGCAAAAACATGACAGAAATAAAAGAAGAATGTAAATAAAAACTTGAATATTAATGCTCTTTTGCACTTGAGCCATGATGATGATGATGAGGAAATGAAGAGAATTAATGTCTTTCTGTGCAAAATGGAGGGGAAATTTACAGAGTGATGAATATGAGGTAGCTAGATACAGTTCTTTGTCTACAATATCACCTTTTCTATCTTATTTTATTCTCTTTCTGTTCTATTTCTTCTAGTCTAAAGTTAGGTTTGCGTAAGTGTGGATGGAATATAGAATAAATTGGTGTTTCGCAGAAGTATGGATGGAATATTAGAAATTTTGCATAAGTCCTTTCTTTTAAATGGATGAAAATATATCAATATTTGAGTTTGAAATGTTGAATATGTAATGAAATAGTCAACCTATATTATCAAGAAAGAAGACTTGGACTGTGAACAGTAGCAGATTATGTTCTTACTCTCAACCTCTGAACCTTAATTTAAATTCTTACTGAGTTTTCTTCCACGGAATTAGCTACAAACTTGGACAAACTCATATACATCCACAATAAAACAACCAGTTTAGGTTGATGTCCTCAATATATAGGTATAATCTTGCTGAGCATGCTTTGATAATGGTCATATATCACATGTAGATCTGTTCGGTCAGGTTGGATCGGACTTGGGACTAAACCTGATGAATTTTATGTGTGTGTGAGCTTAAATGTAAGCTCAAGTCTATATATAAATTTAAATAGTGATTAAGTATATCAAAATCTCACACCAGGAAAATAATTACTAGATCCATGGACAATAAAAGGCAAACACATTGATGTTAAAAAATCAAAATCCAAGTCAACAAAAGGTGAAATAAAGAAAAATAATCTTCCTCTTCTATTCCAATTTCCATTTCCTACACCTAAGTATTAAACCAACTTTGTTTCTTGAAGACCCAAATCAAACTTCTTTCTTTACAACATAAAATTTACAAATTCAAACAAAGACGGAATTATTTCTAGTCATCATTGACTCTGCTTATGCTAAACTTTCCCCTGTTTTCCTCTGTTTCTGTCTCCCATATGCTCAACTTGTACCTTCCTTCTTCCCTTCCTTCAGCTCCTTCCTCTTTGGAGTTTTTGAAAACTTACCTCTTTTGTAAGGCATTTGAATCATGAGAGGATTTGGGCCAATCGGTCAAAGTTTTCTTAATTCCCAGAATTTTTTGAAACTCATACATGGTGGAAGGTTCCCACCGCAGTACATTACCATCCCATCAAAGAGTGCTCCAAGATTAATGGCTAAAGTGTTACGTTTTCAATTCACAAAATTTAATATGATGATAACTATCATACAGAATACAGAACTTTCCTATAAATATGGAATATATGGAAATTTGCATGTGGGAATGGCTAGCTAGTATCAAATTGAAAGTAAAAAAAACCCTCTATTGATACAAGACCAATCATTTGCAATTAAAGGACCGATAAATTTAAGATAAATAAATGTAAAAATGAGTCAGAACTATGAAAAAAGAAGTTACCAACATCATCACTATAAAAACAAAATTCCAAGAAAACAAGAACCTTTTTGGGGGTGGGGGGGGGGGGGAGTATCATACTAAAAAGCAGTAAAAGAAAGGAAACTCTTTGATGCAAATTATTAAGTAGTATTTAATGAATCAAAATGCAAATTTTAAGCTTAATTGTATTTTTGGTTATATTAATTTATCAAAGTTATATTTTTTGTGCTCCTAATTTCATCATAAATAATATGGTTTCTCTCGTTTCATTAAAATTATAATTTTAGTCCTCTTAACTTCATTTTAAAGAATCAAAACTGTAACAAAATTAGATAAACTATATTGTTCAAGATAAAATTATAACTTTAATAAATTAAGTGAAATAAAAATATAATTATTTAAATTTTATTATTATGAGTAAGCAGTCAAGAATCAAGGCCATATATAACATATGAGTAATTAGGTCTTAAGGCCCCTCTCAATTTTGATTTTTACTTCAATTTTTAAACCATTTTAAAATGGGAGAAATTTGAGTTATCATTGTTAATTTAATTACTATTATTTAATAAAAAATAATATATATAAAGGTAATTTTGAAAAAGAATTACTCACTACATTGATAATCATTGTAAACATTCAAATAAGTACTTTCTTTTCCTTTGAATATGCCGATAAACATTAGTTTGATTTTTCACGCGTTTTTCTTCAAAATTAAAAGGCACACATATGGAAATATTGATAGTGACAATAAGCCAATTAAATAGATGAAACATATATCATTATTTGAGTTTGAAGGAACAAAAATGAATCTCCTTAAGTTCAAATGTTGAAATTACAACTTTTCATTAGTACAGGCGTTTTAACCTCTCTCAGTGATTTTCAAAACATGTCCCTAATATCTATTTAATATATTTAAGAAAATTAATTGTTTTAAATGTTGACGTTAAAGTTAAAAACAAAAAAAATTAAGGAAAATTTACAGGACTATTTATAATGGTTTTTGTTTTATTATTTTTTAAAATAATTTTTGAAAATAACTCTAAAAAATAATTTTATAGAAAAAAAAATAAAAAACTTGTTTAGATAAAAATATTTTTTATCAATTATTTTTCATATTTTTTAGAAAACAGATGACAAAAATAAGTCAAAACACAAAAAAATTATTATTTTTTGTTGTTTTATAGTTACTGTTTTCGTGAAACAGTTTTTAAAAACAACTGATGAAAACAGTTACACAAACAAGTTTTTTTGTTCTTACAAAACAAAAAAATAAAAAAATATTTTTTAAAAACAAAACCAAACAGGACTTATATTTTTTCACCCATATCTTTATTTATCATTGTAATATTTCTTCTAATATATTAATTGCAATACATTACACATTCAATTATTATAATTTAATCAAATTATATTTCATTGTTTAATTAAATATTAAACTTAACGATTTTAATTAACATATACTGATCATATGATAAAAAAAACTTGACAAAATCAAGAAAATAATAAACTTATTATACAAAATTATACAAATATCCTTTCCCTTCCATCTTTAAGTCAAGCACCATCACTGACAGGGGCAGAGGATAGTAGTGGGGTGTGGGGGCTATAGCCTCCCAAAATTTTTTAAAATTTCATATTATAGTGTGCATTTTACAAAATTATATAATTTTTTTGTTATTTTTTTGCTCTTTAGCCTCCCCAATTAAAATTGTATAAGTTTTTTGCTCTTTAACCCCCCTAATGAAGAATGTCTAGCTCCGCCACTGATCACCAAACAACACTCCACTGAGCACAGTACCACCATTTCTTCCTCTTTCCTAATTCTCTTCCTTTTCCTCGGAGACCTAAACCTCATTGCACCTCGTCACCTCAACTTCAACCAAAATAAAATAAAAAATTAAAGAAGTGGTAGGCAAGTGTCCACCCGAAATTTATAGCGTTGAATATGAGATAGCTAGACACTGTTCTTTGTCTACAAACGGAAGTGTTGAGAGTCAAAGTCTACATTTAAACTTAGGTTAGCTGCCAAATACAAATTTTAATTTTTAATTTGCTTCAATAAAATCTCTACATTTTAATTTTTAAACTTCCCCAAAATTGAGAGAATTTGGGATAATTTGAATTATAATTATTAATTTAATTTTTATGATTCATTAAAAATTGATATAAAAAAGTAAATTTAAAAAAGAATCAAATCACTCCATTAATAATCACCGTAAATATTAGAACAATAAAATGGTTAATATCTTCATTCTCATTCCATTCTTTTCCACCACAAACGATTAATGAAGATTCTACTCTAGTTAGTATCCATTCTCTTTGAAATTTCCAATCAATCCCTTAAATAATAAGAGGTATTGAAGATGTTTATGTTTATTATATTATTAATTTTTATAAAATATTATTTATAAAATATTTTATATAATAATATTTTTAAGAGATTTTGTATTTTTCACTCTAATTTTCAGTTATCATTACAATTTCTTTTATAATATATTAATTGTAACATATTATACCTTAAATTATCCATTACTATTTAATTAAGTATCAAAATTAATAATTTTAATTAACTTAAATTAGTTATGTAATTAAAAAAATTTGATAAAAATAAAAAGATAATAAATTTATTATGTAAAATAATATAAATATCTTAAAAATAAATAAAGATATATTTTTTTAATTTTTGAGGATAAAAATAAAATTTAATTAAAATTATATCTCATTTATTTTTAAAATATTTATATAATTTTATAATAAAATTATTATTTTTTTATTTTTATTAAATTTTTTTAATTATATGACTAGTTTATATTAAATAAAATTATTAATTTTAAATTTAATTAAACATTAATAAAATAATTAAATTAAATTATAATAATTTAAGATATAATATGTTATAATTAATAAATTAAAAAAATTATAATAATAATTAAATATTATAATAAAAAAATATAAAATTTTTTATTTTTTAAAATACCATGATATATTAATACCAAACGCGTCTCCCCACAGTCAAAAGTCATCATCATGGCTTCTTTTCATGTTTCACGTTTTCGGTGGGCTCAAAATGGGGAGTGGGTAGCTACCCTTTCAAGATAAAGCGCATGTCAGATGTTTTTGTCAGAATTTATAATGATAATTAAACGCATTAGTTATAGTGAAAGAGATTATTGATAGTGAGAATTGAACATAAATTTTTTTAAGTAAAGTGCTTTGATTCGTATCAGCTCACCAATCTTCCGTCACACATTCACTTGCTTCTTACTTGTTAATTGAAGACTTTGAATTCAATTATATGTGCAGTTTCAATTATCAAATTTTTTTTTTATAATTACATAATATCGGGTTTCATATTTTTGATTTGATCGTAAGAAGTTATGGTTTAATTTTCGGACACCAATAATTTCGTATTTACATTAATAAAAAGTTCAAATTTATAACATTCTTTCTATTATAATGGTATTATAGAAAGATTAATGTTACAAATTAGTGGGAGATTGCTATCATAGTTTGTAATATTATGTAAGATATGAAGTCTCACACTAAAATAATAAGAAGAAAAAAAGTTAAAACGTATAAAAAAATTAATTTACAGATTTACTTATTAAAGTTAAAAGTAATATATATATATATATATATATATAATATAATATTTATATTTATATTAAAGACCTCATGTTCATACTTTATTTCATTATCATAATAATTTATCTTGGATTGATATATAAAGGCATGTTCTTTCTTTAGACTAAACAATGTGGCACTCTCGTATTAGTGGTTAGATTATGGGGTTAGTTTATTTTTGGATGGTTATGGTGTATAATTTTTTTTATTACATATAGTTAAAATTAAAATTTAATTATATATAATTAAAATAAAACATATTATGGTTGTCTAAAAATAAATAGACGACTATAATTCACATAAGTATACTTCAATAAGTTATTCATTAACTCAATGGGATCCAAATCTTATTATACACACATAACAAAACATTAAAACACACACCACAAAACCAACATTTTGTGGCTTATAGTAGTGTCTCAATTGTATTACATTAGGTTGTGTAATGATGTATAATTTTTTGTTTTGAAAATTTTATAGTATTTACAATGTATCATATTATTAATTAAAATTAATAATATTTATTAAATGAAAATATTTAAATTTACGTAATTATTCATAATAATATAAATTACATAAAAAATCTTAGTACATTCTATTTTTTTACTTCTTTCCTACAATAGAAAAAAGAGTTTTCGGTACTATTTAAAAGTAAGAATTAATATAATTTTTAATCCTTACCATTTTAATTTTAATTTTATTCTTTATAGTTTAGTTTAATTTAATTTAATTGAGTTTTTATATTTTTAATAATTTTTACTTTTATTTTTATAGTTTAATTTAATTTAATTGAGTCATTACAGTTTTATTAATCTTTACGTTAGTTTCTACCGTCAAAGATTCACTTATACTATTAATATAATTGTTAATGTGATCAAAATTAACACATAACAAATTCACACCTAGGCATACTATCTAGTTAATTTTGGCCGAACGATATTAAATAAATATTTGATCACAATGATTAAAGTAAAAATTATTGAAACTGTAAAGATTCAATTAGACAAAATTAAATTATAAGGACTAAAGTAAAAATTATTAAAACTATAAGGATTAAAGTAAAAAAGCTTACTACTATGTATCAAATAATTTTAATCAGGCACTAAATAAACATTAAATAAAAAGCTTAAAAGATAATTTTTATTTTCTTTCCTAACATGATCAATCAGGCACTAAATAAAATCTAACAGAGAGCCGATCAAATAATTTATAAAATTTTTTGAAGTTACTACTATGTATCAATAAAATATGCCAAACCCTATCCTTTAGGAGCGTGACATTCTATTTATTTATTTTGATAGATAATACTTCAAGTTTCAACATATGCAGGGAATAGCATAGTGTAAATTTTTAATATTAAAGTCAATTAATATTTAATATTAAAAATAATGCCACTTGAATTAAAAAATAAATTTGGTCATGTTAGTCATGTTTAAATAATATGATCAGTCATATCAATCAAATTTATTTATTTTTAAAAGGTTATAATAAATAATTATATTTTATTTATATATAAATATAATTAAATTTTATTAATATGTAAATAAAATAAATACATATTATGATCATTTAAAAATAAACATTCAACTATAATCTAACAAGATCAGTCCTTAACATGACTAAATCCAAATCGCTTGATCTAAACTTTTGGATGTGACGTTCCATTGTTAATAACATAAAAATAGAAGTTTACCGTAGAAGAGTGGAGCGTGAAGAAACATACAATGGCCTTTAGAGGTTGGAAACCTTATACTCAAAGAACATAGTGATTGTGACTTTCTTTCAACCTCACAACAGCTACTTGCTAGCGTCTTTCGCTCATGATCACTTATATACAATTTTGTTACTCACACCAAATTTATTTAATATAGCATTCTTTTTTATTCAAATTTTTTGTTAGGTAAAAAATGTGTCACATATATATATTTATAAGTTAGGCATTACTATGATACAGGCACACATAAAGAATGGTGCAGAACCCACCTTTATGTTACTGAACTCATCTCCATGTGTGTGGCTATATTATATACAACAGCGATAACAGAGATTAACTTCCACTAAGGATTTTTTATAATCACATTGCATCTTCAAAATTTGTGTTTACTTCTCACCATTTGGATGCTTAATTAAAAATTTAATACTTTTAAAAAGACTAAAATATCAATTTAGTCTATAAATTTTTTGGCATACCAAATTTGCTTTAAAACTTTTCTCTAATTGACATTTTTTTCTTCTTTTAATTGACAGATATTTGAATACACGAGTTCTTTCATTTTTTCTTACCAAATTTATTTCAAATTTCTCACGAAAGTTATTCGTAAAAGATTTAGTTCGTATTTTATTTTCACATGTGTTGTCGGGTCAAAATTCATTGGAAAGTCCATCAAAAATATTTTTTTTGACAAATTTATCCACTTTTTTGACAAATTTAGGCCGTTAAAAAAATGATTTTTTTAAAAATAAAAGTCTATTCTTATAAGTTTGTAACAATAGTATTTTATAGTTGTCTATTCCTCAATAAAATAAGATAAATAAAAATAATAATAAATAATTAGAAAAAGAGATTGTAAAAATTATATAAGTAATATAATTATGTGACATACATTAGTCTTCTAATTCACACATCAAATACTTATGATAAAACGCCACATCACTCAACTAACGTTTCATATAAGCAGAGAGGGCCAATGTACATTTTAGAGAATATTATTATAAAGTATTTTGAATCTACTGTATTATCATATAATGTCTAATATCTTTTATTAGTGCCTTTTTTTATCGTATAAATTAAAACATAATAAGGCACCAATAAAAATATTAAAGTCAT